>JARGCV010000023.1:11907500-12055000 GCA_034064705.1 Bothrops alternatus
ATTAGTTTTTAAGTTTTTGTATCTAGAAGACTTTGAAGTTTGGGCGCTAGTTCAGTTTGTGACTGAATTTTTAATTGTATCTAGAGTTGGCAGTTATTAGAAACAATGTTGTGTAGGTTTAGGAGAGATTTGTTAAAACTAATTTGCAGACATTGTATTAAGATATATATTTATATTTTATTAAGATTTGAGAGCATGTAGCATGCACTTTAGTAGTAGATTGTTCCAAAGTACATCTTAGTTATAATTACCATTGTATAGACTATTTTCTCCCTAATAATTGGTTTTACTAATGGTGGTATATGATTCAGATAAACGTGACATAAGTGAACATGATGAATAATTCCAGATTCCATCAAACTCTGAGGTGGCTTTGTTTATTTGTTTTGAATTGTGGACAGTAGTGTAAAAGAGTAGAAGATTATACTGGTTTTTGTCATTAATAGATTTTTTTTATTTATATCACTTGGTTCCCCATTCAGGTTTAATTTGTTGCGTGCAACCAAGTTGAAAATTCCATTGTTTTAACCTAACTGTAACCTAACTGTATAGCTTTACACATGTTTGAATAATTGTCCAGTCCAATATGTGTTAAAATTCAATGTCAGTAAACCGAACCACTTTCTGTTCATAAGAAAAACTATGAGAAGTTAACTGAAGCTAGCATATGCATTAATTTGATCATTGGTTAACGGAGATTTTAAAAGAATTATCCCATTATTGTATCATCTGATTAAAGAATTTATTCTAAATGCTGGCTTATATGTAAGCATTGTGTTTAAAGCAAGAGCTCCCAACTTTTCAGAATTCATTTCTCTAAGAATTAAAGAGATCACATAATTTCTTCTAAAGCCCCGCCATATAAATAATATAAAACTGAATTTATGTAACAGAGAGACTGACTGATTTAATTGTAATAAACTGTAATGGTGTTGCACACTTGACAAACCTGTGTGTACTGTAGATGGTCAGGGACTTGGCAGAGGATGTATCACAGGTGTATTCGTATCTTATGATAGCTTGCATTGATTTAAATACACAAGAAATGGCAGTGCTGAAACTTTAACAGTGTTTTTCTCAAAGCCAATTTTCACATAATTTATATCTACAAATTGTAATACCATATTAATCAAAATTGTAGTAAATACCAAGAACGCTTTAAGATTCTGGATATCTAATACACATTTTTATGGTGGCAAGATAATGCCACATTAAATATTTATTAATTTTAAGGTTTTTTTACAATATTTTTTAATTTAAAACCCCACTTCTCAGCATTTTTTAAAAAAAATCAGGGAAAATAAGGTATCATTTAAGTTACAACAGTAATGGTTTTAGAGTTCATGAACTGTAGCCTAAATGATAGGCCATAGAAATAATATAAAGCCAACCCAAGATGTACGGCCTTTAAAAATGTGCTATCTGTGAACATTGCACCTACTGAATTCATTTTTTAAAATAGCACAACTCTGACTTTGCACTGAACACCTTTCTCACTTTCATCTCCTCTGCTTTAGTCAATGGCAACAGTACAAATATTCTTATCAAACCTCAGAATTTATTAGAGATAATAAAGCTGTTGAATGAGTCTTAAAATTTGTACTACTGTAAAGTGGACCAAGTTGTTGAAGGAGAATGAGAAAGAGAGTGATTAAAGAAGAAACAGCTCAAGACAAATGGGAATGATAACTTTCCACTTGAGAACTTTTTTTATGTTTTATTGTAATATTTGTGTGTTTTGGAAAAGAAAATAGTATTTACAGGTGGCTTCTTTTAAAATATAAAAATATAAAGCAGGAATGTATATGAAATGTCAAATTTTATTGTATTTGCAAAGTATTAGCTTTGAAAAAAAGAACTGTAGTTTTTAAAATGCCTTATTAGTATCAATTAGATTTCCTATATTTTTGATGTAACTAGAGCATTTTAAATATAGAATTTTAAATGGCAGGACTTTTACAGTGTTTACATACAAGTGCATTTTCTTAGTGTCCTATATGTGTAAGATAGTTTGTTTGTTTGTTTTTTTAAAAGAAGGAAAAAGCTGGCTAGAACATTTGGGCTTTTTCTGTTTCCCATGAACGATGCCTACTCTTCTAGACTTCAATTTAGTATTGCTTTGTATCATGAAGCCAAGAAGTTAAGTGTTGATTGTAAATAGAATCATTGAAAAGCAATAAAATTTATTGAACGAAAAACTTGTTTGGCCCGTAGTTTGTGAAATCAAATGTCAAGTCAAATTTCTTAGATTCATTTCTCTTAACAGTCAGTTATTAATAATCACATTCATCATTACTAGTTGCTTTGATTGCTTGCACATGGGAGAATACTAATGCTTAATAGCAGTCAGATACTGATACGGTGCACTGACTGTTCTCAATTCTTTTATCAAGTTCCAGAAATTGTTCATCATTTTGTTTTGTTTTGTTTTGTTTTTTCTTTCATTGACTGCTACTAACCATTAGTTATATTTTTATTTCTATTTTTCCTTGTTAACCAGTTTTGTGGGAACTGGGCTTCTCCTTCATATGTTCAAATCATGATACTAGACTGTCATGATTTTTATTGCATTTGTAGATGGTGTCAAGCAGTATGTCAGAATTAAACATGCTTGTTTTTATTAGTTGTGATTAGTTTTCATGTTGTCATTAAGCCGTCACTAGCTGAAACTAATCTCTTCTCTATCTTTCTTTCTTTTTTTGTTTTTTTTGTTTTTTGTTTTTTTTGTTTCTAACCACCCAGCCGCCACCGGCAACTAACCTATGACCTTCTGACCTCTGAACTCTTCACCCAATGATGACCTGACCATGCCTGCCTGCTGATCAGTTAACTGGTAATCGCCTTTGCTTGTCTGTCTTCAGTGCAGCGAGCTGAGGCATTTGTCCGTTCGTCTTACCATCTAACAAAAAGACAAAGAATTTGTTGTCCTCCAACTCAGCTTTTTTTCCCTGTTTGGGTGAAAGTGGTTCTAGAACCTGCACTGAATAGTAGTAAAGCAATAAGGTCCAATTCATCCTTCCGCACTGATCATCTTTTAGTGTCCCACCCTAAAAATGGTAAGAAGGGCCTCATTTAAGAGATGGAAGCAGATGTCCCTTAACTCCCTGATGTCAGAGGCAGTTACTGTGACACTTCTAGGAATCTTTCTCTTCTCATAAAGAAGTCAAAGCTCTCTTTTGAATGTACTGTGTGATGATGCATCATGCATGAACCTTTGGTCAGTGATCTCATTGGTGAAGGGATTCCTAAAAGTATTCAAAATTTGACATGCAGTGTAATCACTACCAATGCCCTCAAAGGGCAGAAGATGCAGCCTTTTTTATATTACCTGCCAAATTGGGTGTTTTTAAGAAAAAAAAAGTGCCATGAAAAATAGGTTAATGAATTTTTGAACCACATCAATGCATTTAAAAGACAGCAACCCTATCGAAGCTAATGCTGAGATACAGTTATTTTACTATACATTAACTTCCTTTTAAAAATTACACGAGTACAAGGTACATGCATTATGTGTCACATTACTGGGCAAACTGTTCAAATATTTTTTTAAGCCTCCCTGTATAGAGTAAATTCATAAGGATATAAAAGCCATGCTTGCCTATTTGCTGTATACATGTAATGAAATTGTAGATAAAGTGTAGTGCATTGAAACAAATTGAAAAAAAGTAGATACTTTTACTATACAAGGGTGCTGGTGCAGAAGAAATATATATTTTTGGAAATGTAGCATTTTATACTTTCAAGTGTTATAAAAAAGAACAAAGAACAAAGAAACCCTTTATTTCATTAAATGATTTTTTCTGGTGGTTGTCGAGAAACAAAAGACCAAAAGAGCCTTTTTGTCTTTCTTTTTTATTTTTTAAGTATTGGAATAAGTATAAAGAAAAGAAAGTGCCTTATTTTCTTCATGGTCATTTAGTCAGGTGTGTTGTATAATCAGCTCCTCCCTAAGACAGCAAGTTAATGCATGCCACTCAGTCCGCCCAGTATGTGAAAAGAAGCTGTGAGGAAAGACAAATGAGTTGACTATTAAAATTACCTGGTTTTTGCCACAGCATGATGCAACCTTGCCAGATCCCAAACTGTGAAATAGAATTGTTCCACCAACAGCCAACTGCAATATTTTTGTAACATGTTCCCTCTTCAATTGTAGACAATATATTTTTATAATACTTGCTCAGCCTTAAACCAAAGGGTTCTACGATACAGTTTCATTCAAAATCAAATTATAAGATTACAATAGTAATAGAGTAGCAAGTGTTTGGGTTTTTTATTATTATTTAGAGATTAGTTATCTTTTTTTCTGATTGAACTAGATGCAGGAAACTACAAGAGAACTTAAACTTGCTCCCATATAATTTCGTCCATGACTAAATCAAACATCAAGATTGAGCATGTTGTAAGTTCTGGATGTTTTAGCTACAATGCCAAGTGCGTATGGATTTACATAATTTTTCATGAAACTTCTACTTGAGGAATGTTAACTACTGGTTGCACTTTCCATTAAAGAGGATATACTATCTTGGAAAATCCAGCTGTGGTTCAGTATGAATTTTTAAAAGACGTTTGTGTGGCTGAATTAGTATTAATTAACACTAGTGTTCAAAAACACTTTACGCACAAAAGTGGAGTGTAAAATTAATGAGCCAGTATCAACATGGTCACGGCTTTGAAGCAAATTGGCAAAGACCAGGTGATACCTTGCCCTTTACATTGTGTCAGCTTATTCTCCTAAAACCTTCACAGTTTCCAAATCAAAGGTCAATAGTAAGTTAGATAAGAGGGCTTATTTTTAAGCATCTGCATGGTGACTTTATCAACATTGTGTCTCATCTGGAAACAAGTATCAGTTTATTTACTATGCAATAAACATTCATCTTTTTGTATGCAGCTAGCTTTCCTTTTATTCTGCCACTGGCTTTGTCTTCCTGTCACATAACATTTTTGTTATTTTTTATTTGGTTTTACTTTTGGTATATGCTGTGCCATTTTGATTTTTGTTTGGTTGAATAAACTTGCGACACTCAAACATTTTGGAGAGAGGATTGCTATAACGTTACCAGTATTTGATCCAGTTTCATCTCAACTGTGATAAACCTGGACATTTTTAGATGCTGATCAGAGGTCTCTTCTTGAGAGAAGTGTGACTTCTAAAAGTAATATTTGTTCTGAAAAAAAAAGTTTGAAAACTTGGTTGATAACATTTTGGATCAACTTAAAGCATGACTTTTGAATCTCTGAATGCCTTGGTTCTCAGTATTATCATCCTTTATTGAATTTTTCTTTCTTAAAATTTGTAGTTTAAGTCTTTTTTCTGACAGTATTATGTAATTTTTAGAGTGGGTATATGGGAGTGTCGCTTGTATGTAACCGTACAGATGACATGTATTTGTCTATTCTTTTATCTTAGTTTGATGCTATGTATGTAACATAACCAACCTATTGCCTATGAGAAACATGTAAGATAATGTATTTACAGCCATTGTTACAAGTTTATAATGTATTTTTCTATCTTGTTTTATATGTATGTTATATAACATTCAGAATAATTTTTCCTGATTGAGAAAAGGATACAAAAATGCAAAACCCACAATTTTGATAACTGAAAATTGCTAATTGTTTTGCAGTACTTTATTATTATATTGGGAGTGTTGTCTTTCTTAGGCTTTTAGTTAGCTACTGGATTGAATACATTAGACATATTTGGGTTTTAGTTGGGTTTTTACATAGCTTGCATTTTAATTCTTTGGTTCTTTGCTGTTTCTATTAACCCATAGCATTATTTTAATAAATGTTATAATACAACCTACTAACTTTGGACTACGTCAGTTTATTAACCATTACATGTTTAATTGAATAAACAAGGAAGGACATAAGAATGTAAGTTATGAGTTCTTGGACTAACCCTGAAGAAGTGACCACAGATAACACATGATTTGTTTTATGTTGTTTGTTTGGCTGACATTCTGCACACTACCATTGATTTGGCTTTGGTCATATTGGACTTTTACCTTATGGGTAAGTGCCAGTAGAGTGGGGAACAAGTAGCATATTTGCAGATAATCTTCTTTTAGAGTCTTGCCACTCTCCTTTCAGCATCTGCATTACTAATTCCACAATCTCCTTTTCTAAATTAATCACTGTCACCTCACAGCAAAAGGGCAAAGATACCAATATATTGGTATATAATATGTGCCCAAAGAAACCAGTTTGATTTTTTGTTGAGCCTTTATGATAGAAACATTTAATTTGATTTGAACGTTCTGATTAAAATGACAGTTCAGCATTTTAGTATCTGAACAACATTATTGTGCACATTTCTAAATGTATCTAAAGCAAGAAACAGACCATTAAACTAGCAGGATCCATATTTCTTCCAATTTCAATGTGATCCTAAAGGTGATTTTAGAAGCAGTCTTCAAATGACAAGTCTCAGGTAATTAAGTTGTCTTAAAGCAGACTGTTTCTTAAACAGTTTTAACATTGTGGGTTCACTGCTTCTCAGGCTGAACATTTCTTTTTTATATCTATGGTATGTAGTATTTAAATGACATCATAGTACAGGTCAAAATTATTTAAAATCAAAGTAGATAATTTTCTAATTACTGCAGAAGGTATACAAAATATCCAATTTAAAAAGAAGTCTAACATTATTTTATATGCTTATCCAGGATATAATTGCTTGCAGAAATCTTATAATAAATTATTCAAGTTTTTCATGATTAGATAATGGTTAGTAAAATATGGCTAATATGGCCTATTCATCTGTTTTTAAATTTAATTTAATATATTTTCTGGGAGACCCATTTATATGGAACAGCATTTGTTAAAACATTCCTTTCTATGATCTACTTCAGAGAATTTAGGCTGAAATGTATATCCATTTATGTCAGATTAATAAGGCTTAATTCTGAATAGACATACATAAAATTGAGCTGTTATAAGCACAACATAAATATTGGTGTTTTTTTTTAAAAGCCTTTTCATTTTTTAGAAAAATAAGATTTTGTGGCATAGGGACCAGTCATTCTTGCTGAAATATGTAATATATTTTGAAAACTATATTTTGTAACAGTATGCCACATAATCGTAACTCATCATCTATTAGAAGAGTCTGGAATAGGATTTACCAACTATGAATTATATAATAAAAGAAATTGAAATAAAAATGAAGTAAAAGCTAAATGTCCCAATATATTCAAGCCTATTTTCCTAAAAATATACAATGGGAACAGGCCTTGATAATACCATAGTATAGAATGTAATAGGAATAAATCCAATAACAGTATGCATGGATGCATACCTATCTGAAATTATATGCCCCATAGACTACTAAACAGTGACTAATACTAAAAATTGGATATTCTTTATAGCACTTCTTATGTTTTTGATACAGAGGGAAAAAATCCAAATGCTGCAGTGGTCAAATAGTATTTGTTATGAATGTGGAATGAGAAGCAGTTGACAATTATATATGCCTAAAATTACCTAAGGGCCTTTTAATCTTTCAAGGCTTGGGAAAAAAAATGTATCTTTTTATAACATCAGTCAGCATCCCATATGGTTGATGAAATGTTTAATTATGTTAATTAGGAAGATAATAGAGGGGGGGAATTATCTGAGTTTGTAGAATTGCATGAGTCAACAAGTGTAATGTGACATTTCCACATTTTTAACATAATTAGCTCACTTTCTAACAAAAAGTTACTACTTTTGGAGGAAAACCAATTTTTCCTTTGGTAACTTCTTTAATAGATTAAAAACAAAAGCCATAAAAGCTTTGCTGTAGCTTGAGTGAAAACAATATAAAGGATAAGTTATTCATATCATTACTTTTGGTTTTGAAAAACTGCCATATTATAAAGCTTAAAAGAAGTCAGGTACTATAAATTATTGAAATAATAGAAAATATTTATAGCTGAGGTTTTAGATTTTGGCAGTGGTTTGATCTCCAAGTTTGTTTCAATTGAAACAAGGTTGGAGAGCAAAACCAATGCCAAAAACTATAAATTGTTTTTAAGTGTGCTAAATATTATTATTAGCTAAATATTAGATATTTTCTCCATCCAGAGCAAGAACGCAGCAGAGAGTTGTCACTGGAGGAGGATGAAGTGTAGTTTTTCTCCAGTTCCCCCTTTACCATTTCATTTCCCACAGTCTTCTAAACCGTAGAATCTTACTGGAAGAGTGTGGGTGATGCATTGGTTTCATGCAGTAGGAAAGTGCATTCCCCAATTAAAAATTGAGCATTATTATTATGAGCATTAAACTAAAATTGAATTTGGACTGATTTTTCTAGTAAAATGGAATGTAAATAGAAGCTGTAATTTCATTTGATCAAGTAATAAATTGCCACTATTGTTTCTTTAGGAAGCCACGAAAGCATTATTTTTGCTGGAAATTAATATTTCTAGAACTTTAAACATTTAGCGTTAGTAATAGTTCTTTAGGCTTACGTTTGTAAATCTCATTTTTCAGCCTATTAACTAGGGGACCACTGGAATAATTCCTGATGGAAATACTAATTGAGAGTGGACAGACAGTCAAGAGTCAGACAGTGAAATATCTGCAGATCATTTGTTGGCATAAATTTACACAAAGCCCACAAGTACAGAATATATTTTGATTAAAAAAAAAAGATTATCTGGGATTTCATGTCTTTTCCAAGTATTCATAATTGTCAGTCAAATATTTTATGTAATACTCAATGTTGAATCAAACTGGTTAAAAAGGAACTGGTTCTTTTTATGCTGCCAGCTAACTAACTGCAGGTGTGAACATCCTGCCTCAGAAGTGGGTATTTGAGAAGCACAGATTATTTATTTGCAATAATCAGTTTTTGATACTAGATATGATGGCAGTAATTAAATCAGAGTTACTCCCAGGAGAAAGATTTGCATTTGAGAAACTAATTATTAGACAAAGATTTTTTAAAAATATAAATATCCTTTTGGGTTGTATTGTTTGAATTTTGTGTCCATGATATAACATGTACTAGGAAAAATGATGTTGCCCAAACACATGTAAATAAAAAACATCACACCTGTAAACAATGTGCAATGAAACTGGAAAGTACATGCACTTTACTCTTAGAAGCCAATGGACAGCATACAGAGCTGCCATTACTTTTATATTTTGAAAAATCAAATTTTGTTCTGTATGGCAGAATAAAGAATGTACATTTTGCACTCTTTAACTGTCATTAATGATTTTGGCACTTTCATATATCCCAGATTTCTATGCCTGGCTTCTTAATACTCTCTCACTGTAGATTAAATATCAGCAGCTTATATTAGATTTTAAATACAAATAGAAATCTCTAATAACAGGTTCCTATGGAGGTATTTTAAACCAAAGATAAAATGATGTAAAATCCAGTGTAAACAAGAATAATTCACTTCGCATCATTCGTGAACAACAGAAAAAGGTAATGTTGCATTTATCCTACAGAATATTAAATTTTCATAGGTGGATATTACATATTGCAAGTAAAAAAAAACTTCACATTTTCTTACCTTATGACATACATACAATTGGAGTTTAACCATTGGATAAATAGTGGTTCCTTGAATTGTCCGTCCCTCCACCACCACCACCACCACCTCTTTGAATGTTTGAATTTCTGTTTTGATGGTCTAATTTCCTTAAGATTGCTACTGCAGTAAGGGTGTGGGGAGGGTGTATTAAAAAGGATATTCAGTAATTCAACCCAAGAAACTTAAGCGTGGGCGTTTTAAACTATATGAGCTATTGATGTTTCATTTAGTATGGTATGAACAACATATGGTTGTCCTTTAGAGTTTTGCCTTCCACAATGATCTTCATTTACTTAGAGTGCAATCTTGCATCTCAACCCAGACGTTGGTTCCACTGAGATTGGTTTAACAACTCACAGGTAAATATTTAAAGGATGGATGTCCCAAGTTGTCTATTCTTTTCCAGTTTCTAATTTCAGTTTTTTCTTTCAGATGGCATTTGTTCCCAATGTTCTTCATTTCTGTTTTCTTAGCTAGCTTTACCAATCTTAACGCATTTAAATATATATATATATATATATATATATATATATATATATATATATATATATATATATATATATATATATATATATATATATATATATATATATATATATATATATATATATATATATATATATATATATATATATATATATATATATATATATATATATATATAAAAAATCTATTCCTGTATTGAATAATGCTTTTGTATTAATAGGAAATGGAGGATATGTGTGTCAGATGGCTTCTTTTATTCTGCACTGTAGATTACAGTCTGGAGTTCCACATGCCCTTTGATCAAAGCAAAGTAACTGAGGAACTTTACTTTATTTCTTTGTCATTTCCGCACATCATAAATGATGCAATTAATCATTTATCTGGTAGCTAACTATTTGATACTGTTGATATCAATTTTGTCCCTGATGAGCCATTTTAAATCTTTTCAAATAGAACACATCTCTTTTATCATAATAAAATTGATAAAAAGATTCATAGACAAGAAGCCTCCATTGGTATTTCTGATGCTTCTATAACTACCACAAGTATGTATTCTTTAGCAATAGAATCAGACATAAATGATCTCAACAATATATGTTTCCTTTTGCTGATCGTTACTTCCATTATTCAAGTTACCTTTGGCCAAAGTTGTTTTCCATTTCCTTACATCTGCTGACCTTCACCACTGTAACTTAACTGTAAATATTGCTGTAAGTAATATTTTTGAAGAATTTCAGCTGGGGGGGGAGAATGGGCAGGGCGATTTGGACAAAGATGTAAATGGAAGCAAGGCTTAATTGTGCAAAAGTCTGGGTGTTTGCTCATGAAAAGGGTGAGGGTATTTGTTTGTTTGTTTTTTTGTAGCTTATAGGCTACAAAAAGACCTACCAGTATGTATATTGTTTCACCTTGAAGGAAGCAGTCAATAAAGAATATAGATGGAAATGTTGGCAGTGCCATTTAATCATTGCATAGCTTCTTGCTTGCTTTTAAGCCCCCATAATAAATTACTTAAGTGAAAGAGGTGGTATAGAAATGTGATGAATAAATGAATATAATTATTCTACTTTTGAAAAGTATTTTGATATCAAGAGTACAATGATTGGATTTTAGACTTTTTTAAAAAAAAATCTGAATATGGCTGGAAGATTTTTTTTTCTCTTCCAGTTTGGCGCTCTCATTTAAGAAATGAAAAGGGTTAATGAAGCTTTTCTTCCCCCTCAGTATGCCATTTGTGACAAGCATTACATCTTGATGAATGATAGTAGCCTAGGTAATTCTGGTTTTCTTGTTTTATATTACTGATAAGCTAGCTATTGCTTATAGACATAAGGAATCCTCCTCTTAAAACATTGGGATTCTGGTTGGATTTTGGAAAAGAACCAATTTTGAGAGTCCTAAAAGTCCTGAGAAAAATAACAGTGCAGCATTCCAAAAAGAGAGTGTGACCAGGATTATTTACTCAAAAGTTAATATGATTACCCTACATTATTTCATTATTTATTCTGTCATAATAATTACGGTTTGGTGCCAATTATTAGAAGTGTTCCAGAAGTTGCATCCAGTGCTTTGAAGGATCTATAAGTTATATGCTGTAGATTTCATTCTTGAATGGAGTCTATTATCTGAACACAGAAGATCTTTCATCATATGTCAAGCTAGCCTAGCCTTAAATTCTTGCTGATAAATCCTTTTGGTAGCAGGTAACTGGCATAAATGTTTGGAGATGAGATCTGACAAGTCACACCATGGCTGTCATCATAATATGTTAGTCACAAATCAGTACAGGAAACCTAAAAGACATTAAGGGAGAGGGCGATGAGTACTTAAATATGATAAAAATAGTAGACCTGCTGAGGAAGACGTAAAAGGACTGCTACAAAAAATTCTTAGTCTTTTACAAAACTCTGAAAAAGATGCAGTATTCTGATGTAATTATGATAGACAAGTTGAACTGAAGAATTATTTTGGCAAATCTACTTTAAAGATTCTGTTACATTACCATAGTAGCAGTAAAGTTCATTTCAGAAATTCAAGTAGTTTCTGCTTCTTGAGTTTGTTACTCTCAAAAAAGGCTTGGCAGTTGGTAGTCTTAGTTAGTTCCTACATTGGGATTCTCAGATACTGTATATCCAGGACAGCTCTTGGTTGGCATGAAAAAGATAACTGACAGTAAAATATGGTTCACAGCATTGAGAGAAAAAAAATTGGGAGGAATAAGAAAGTTTTGTTATTGTGTGAAACTAACAGACAAAAAGTCAAACTAGGAACAGTTCAAGGAAGTATTTTTTAAAAAAGTTAAATGTTTTCTACATTAAGTAATAGAGGAACTTGCTGGTTTTCCATAGAAATCATAAAGTAGGATATGGTCTCCAAGCTCTTTAGAGATCAAGTAATTTTCGTTGGTAGGTTCATTAGGACAGTTCCTACTTCATTTTTGAACAAATTAAATGTTTAAAAAGTTTGCCATTATTTAAAATGTTAAACAGGATTTCTCTGTTTCTTTCAAACAATCAAAATTGAGGGCAGGCGGATATTTAAATATGTTGTCAACTCTTGGAGACATTCAGTTATGGATCTTAGTCCTATTTCTGTCTGTCTCTTATGCTTTGTTATTCAGGGGTCGACTTGTTTTTCTACTGCTTCTAGAAACTATTTTTAAAGGTGTGGAGTTTTAGATACTGTTATGTAGCAACCTAGAGGGATAGCAGCTATGATATGTGGTGAAAATTGGCGGAGGAACATTGGAATGCTGTTTGCCCTGATCAGAGCCAGCAAAGCCTGCATATTTGTTTGGATGACAAATAGCAGCCTCCTTTGCTGCTGGACATAAGTTGCCAGTGCTGAGTGACAGGCACAAGCTGCATGTTTAATCTTGGAATCACAAACCTAGTCTTAACAAGAAAACAAGGTTGGAGAGACTGACAAAATATCCTCTGCAAGTAGCTGTAATGTTTTGAAAGTACTGGTAGAAAATTGCCCAAGAATATTTTCAACTTTATATTTTACATTTTCAATAGAATATTCTATCAAATTCAATATTCTGTAATCTGTTGTTGCTACAGTATTACATGCAAATATGGAAACAAAAATTTAACTCCATAAAATTGCATGTTTTTTAAAATCAAGATAAATGTTAATTTACAAAGATCCAAAGAAAAATGAATTATTTGATTATTTATATGTGAAATACATCAAATGTTCAGTTAAAATGAAATTGTTTTCCTTTTTGAAACAGCTGAACTTTGAACTAAAACTCTTTATCAATTCAGTGTCCCATCTTTTGTTCCAAATCACTTTATAGTTGATTTTGCAGTGGAGGGCAGTTTTTCAGAATCAATTTTGTTTAGATGCTGTCATCTAAATAAGCTTTGACTTTTTGGTGTCTGCAAGGATATACATATCCTTGTCATCCTAATTTTGTTTTATTGCTAACTCTTCTCTCCAACAATATTTCAATTGATTCATATAATTATACTCATTATCTTTCCCTTCTTTCTCATCACATGCAACTCTTGATCTTTTCCAAAAGCATTTTCCATTCTCTGCTCAGGAATGAGATTACAGTGCTTACTGCTCACTGGTGATAATATAACTGCAAGTGAATACTATACAGATCTCACACTAACATTGATGGGCGTGACACTGTTTGATGCATGGTATTCTTAATTTTGTCCAGATTAAAACAGGTGTTTTGGAAGTCATGAACTGTCTAAAAAACAAAACAGTACAGACTGAAATATATCTGTGGCAGAGGGTTAGAGTTTGGAGAAGGAAGGCATGGAAGTGGGAATAAGACTAAGTTGTCTTAACAACTGTGTGTACAGATATTGGTTGGAAGAATCCAGGAGCAGAGGCAACAGAAATTGCTGGAAAAATCAGGACAGATAAATTCATGGGATATTCCCTGCTAGGTGCATGCTCTTTACTGCTGAATCCATTATAATAAGAAACATGTACCCAAACCATTATATAATTAACAGTTGAACTAAGGCAAGGGAAGAAAAGAAGGAGAGGGTAAGAGGGTTGTTGGACTGGGGCACAAATCTCTTGTAAGCAGGAATGGGGTGATGCACTGATATCTGTTCCAGGACCTTTCTATATTTTGTTTTTGCCAAAACAACATTCTAGATTTTGTTTCTGTTGAATCAGAAGATGATGGCAATTGATTATGTGCCATCAAGTTATCACTCACTTCCACTGACCACACAGCTTCTTAATAGGAATTTTTGTGATTTATCCCAAATAAATATACCTATCATGGATTTTTTGCACAATTATTTTATCAATTTCTATAGCCATCCAGCTCAGCCAAGTGATTATAAGTGGCTTACAACTCTACAGTTTTGAGATAAGTAAACAAGAATGACCATGCCTTGTTTCTTATGTCAGGCCAATATATAGAGTTTTTGATAGGCATATGGTGTACAAATTGATGGATAATTTTATTCAGTGGAGAATGAACTCCAGTTTTGCTTTTGTTCACTATTGCCCATGTGCAGCACATTTTTTTTATCACAAATTCATTTTCCTAGGATGGAATAATAAAATAAGTTTTGAGAATACTTGATTTGGTTTTAATCAATATCTAGCCCTTTAAAAAAGTTCTCCTATAGTCTCTTCCAGATCTTTTGAAACCAAAAACAAAATTTGAAGAAAATGGAAGGATGCTAATCAAGTAACGGCATAATGAAAATTCAATCAGTATATTTATATAATGAGAATGACCTATTTTTTTTCCATATGGGAGCATCTGGTATGTAACCCAATTGAAAGGCTCCTTAATTTTTACTTAAGTAAAATTATTCTTCATTGCTACAAAATGCAAGGTTATGTTCATGTACAATTGTTTGCTGTAGAGAGGATTGTCCTGAGTATTTTTTTTGAGCACTATTCAAACCTAATTGCTACACTTCACTACTGCAAAACATTGGCTTTGCATTTTTTAAAACTTGAAAAGTAATCTGCAAGCATCTTCGTCCTCCCTTGGAGTAGACAAATGCAACGACAGGTAATGCTAAGATAAGAATCTGTCGTACAACTGCATAGTAGAATCATGGATTGTCCTTTATAATTCTAGTTCACTTTAACATCTAAGTTTTAAGGTCTGGAATTGTTGATTATATTCTTATTGTTTTTCCACTTTTCTTTAATGTACATCACTTACATTTTTTCTCTTCAGCCAGGAAAGTTTCCAAAGTTGTGCATAAAAAAACCACATCCAGGAATTAGTCCTTGCCATTTAATAATCTAAATGACAGGAGACCAAAGGGAATGGGATGATGGAACTGCTTGTTCTCAGGTTTGCATAAACTATAAAGCAGGCTGGGTTACATTTCATGAGCCACACCTCCTTTAAAATCATGGTCAAAGCTTTGGTGGATGGGTCATCATAATGTCACATGAATGGATGAAACATGGAGCGATTTGGGGGCAGGTTTTGTCCTAGCTACGGTAGCATTGGCAAGGGTGAGACATACAAGCAATGAATGACTAAAGCTTGTTGACTAACAAAAAAAAATATAAAAAGATCTTAGCCAATCTTCAAGCATTTGTAGTAAAATAAATTGGCAAAAATATTTAGACATGATGGAATCTTGTATATGCTTATTCAGAAACAAACTCATTAAAGTTCACTGAGGCATTCCAAAGAAGTGTAGATTTGCATTTTTCTAAAAGATTTTTTTAAAAAATTTATATGACCATTTCAAATTCACGACAAATTCACAACAATAATAAAACAGCATTAAAACAAAATGATGAAAAACAGCCAAGATAAAAATCATCAAAAATAAATCAGCACAACTATTGCACAGGCTCAAGCACAACTTTCCTCATCTAAGCTCCATCGGAATTATGTTCTCAAGGCTGGGTGTCAGGTTCTGTCCCTGACTTCCACAAGATGACATTCCCTACTAGTTCAGACATGGTATAAAGGGCTTTATATGGAAACCAGATCAGCTATTGAAGCAAGAGGTATATTGTGTGTTGATCAAAAAGCATGCATAACTGTCCATGCAGCTGTATTCTCTAGGAGTTGGGGGTCAGCAACATGGTGTCCTCATTCTCCTCCTTCCTCCAGAGTCAGTTCCAGTTGGTATTGGGATGTGGTGGGTCTATCTACCAGCTGCTACTTTGTGGGTAATGCTTCTCTCCTGTTTATCTACCTGAAGCCACTGGGTGAGGTAATCTGGATTGAGGTATCTTCAGTATCCTGATGATAGTGCTGGGCTGCATTAGCAGAGGGATAGAATCAAGATCATGTGAAGTGTTAATACCACTTTACAATACCTTGGTAAGGCCGCACTTGGAATACTGCATCCAGTTTTGGTCACCGCGATGTAAAAAAGATGTTGAGACTGTAGAAAGAGTACAGAGAAGAGCAACAAAGATGATTAGGGGACTGGAGGCGAAAGCATATAAGGAACGGCTGCTGGAATTGGGTATGTCTAGTTTAATGAAGAGAAGGATGAGGGGGGACATGATAGCAATGTTCCAATATCTCAGGGGCTGCCACAAAGAAGAGGGAGTCAAGCTATTTTCCAAAGCACCTGAAGGCAAGACAAGAAGCAACGGATGGAAATTAATCAAGGTTAGAAGCAACCTAGAACTAAGGAGAAACTTCCTGTTAGTTAGAACAATTAACCAGTGGAACAACCTGCCTCCAGAAGCGGTGAATGCTCCAACAACTGGAAGTTTTTAAGAAGAGGCTGGACAGCCATTTGTCCGAAATGGTATAGGGTTTCCTGCCTGAGCAGGGGGTTGGACTAGATGACCTCCAAGGTCCCTTCCAACTTTACTACTACTACTACTACTTCATCCCAGGTCATCTTTGTGGAAATTCTGTCACAGTTTCTGGAGGCTTTGGAGACCTGGAGGAGGCATAATAGGCTTCAGCTCAAGCTAAGCAAGATTGAGTGGCTCTGAGTTTTGGACCTCCTGGTTGCAGGAATCATCTGTCTTTGATTTTGGATGGGGTGCTCTCCCATTGCATCATCATGTAAAATCCATTCAGGAGGTGACCATGATATAAATGACATAAGTATATCCTCATAGTTCAAGAATGGATACAATTTCTACACAACATGAAGATGTACAAAGGCCATCCTGGCCACAGCTGCTACCTGATCTTCCAAACAGGAGCTATAAATCCTGCAGGAGTCAAATTGAAAACTGGTTTTGTTTGGGATACTGCAGCCCAAAACTAAAGATGAAAAGCCCTCAGAACCAATCCCTAAAATGCAAAGCTACTCACTCTTGCTAGGGTTGAGTTCAAACCTCTGCAGCCTGCAGCTATCAAGAAAGAACTTCCATAACATAACTTGGGCAGCCAGGGATGGAAAAATAAAGTTGGGTATCATCAGCACACATAATATCTCACCCTATGATCTCACTCAAAAGTCTCATGTAGATGTTTAATAGAAGCAGGAGGAGTTCTGAATCCCATGGTACCACACAAAAGACCATGGACAGGCTTTCTCACCCTCCATTGAAACCAACAGGAACAAGCATGGAGAAATGAAAAAAAACAAAAAACCCAGCACAACACACTACCTCCCAGTCCTTGAAGCAGATCTACAGTAGAAAGGTACTGCAGTAGATGTTGAGAGATCAAGAAAAACAAGGATGGATGCTCCATTCCCATATTGCTCTCACCAGATGTCATCTACAAGCATGATAAATGCTATTTCAGTCACATAACCAGACCTGAATTTTAACTGAAGGGAGCCCAGATAAAAAGGGAAAGTTAGAGAATGGAAAAAAATTGTTCAGCACCATTGGGTCCGGCAATGACTTCTTGAGAAAGGGGCAAACTACTGCCCCCTTAAGAGATGGTAGGATGATCACCATTGCTAAGACCCAATATGTCACCTCTGGGAAGCCATAGCCAACCCAAAGGGAGATGAATTTAATACACTCATGACTGAACTAATAATTATGAGAACTGATTGTAAAATTTCAAATGTTTTCAGTTTTAGATTTAAATTTGGGAAAATGACAACACCTGTTTTCAGCATTCTGTAATTGATGCAGCTGTGTTTCAAACACATTAGAATTCACTAACCACAGAATACCTTGGTTAAATGACACAAGTTTCTTAATCATTATAACATCCTGTAACCCTCCTGATGGTTAATATACTGTAAACAACCCATATGGTACATTGGAAAGACTTTTAGGGGGGTAATTTGAACATTATAGGCTGGAAATGACTAAAGGTATGCACTATTGCTGTGTATGAGGCTGAATTAGCTTTCTCTTTCCTCATTCTGTGTGAAGATGAGTTTTGGTACCTTACAAGTTTGCCTATTGTAATTCTTAAAGGAAATTACTCCAATAAAACCTATTACTTTACTCCTTTTGAGGTGCTCACATAAATTAAGTGAGTATAATTGAAATTGGGAAGGATGCCAGCCATGCTGTTGACTTCACACATCTATGGACAAGGAAATATTTACCAGCACTAGAAGATAAGAGCAGCACTAATGTTCACTTCCTTTTCAGGAAGTTGGTCTTAGTCTGGTAAATAAGACTGTTTGGTCCATTTCTTCTGCTCCAGTGTACTGCCCCTAAAACACATAATACATTTCTACCATTTATTATCCATCCTTGATAAGGAAAGAATTTGGTATGGAGGGAGCAGTTGCATAGGACTTGAAGACCATCCGCCTCACTCAAAGTAAGCTACAGCGGTAAAGATAGCATTCACTAACTAATTCTAAATGTACTGTGATTGAATCCAAACACCAACCTGAAATACATACCTAGGCTCAATTCATTTGTGACAATGTTTGAGTGATATCATCTTCTAAGTCTCCAGGTTCTACTTTTCATGCAATTTGGGTACTTCCCAGAGTATGGCTCATTCTTTGTTCTTGTGTATTATTTTGGAGTTGATCTATGCAACATGGTGTCCCTGGACCCTGTTGTGCCACAGATGCCTCCTTTAATAGCCACCAGAATTAAAGAGAGACAGTGTGATACAGTAGTTAAAATGTGGACTAGGAGACCCAAGTTCTGGCCTATGTCAACTCTGCATGACTGGGTACTAACTCTTTGCCCAACCTACTTTTCAGGGCTATTGGGAAAACAGGAGGAGTATTATATCACTCCTGAAATAAAGATTGAATAAAAATCTGACACCTAACAAACATTTAATGGGAAGTGATTTTATTGGGTTCAATAGGAATGATACAAAGTTGGTTTCCAGTTATCCACTAGATGCAACTTGGAGCCAGGGCTTCTGTCTTTAGGCTGCGAAACTCTAGTTGTTAAATGGCTGCAGAACTAGAATTTCTTCTACTCTTCGCTGCTATCTGGAGTGCATATGGATTTTTGCAATCCAAAGGTAGCACATTCTGTTCTCCTAAGGACCCATGGGCAAGATGTGGCATACATGCAAGCATTTGACTGACCTGGTTGCCTTCCAAACAGTCTGTGGTATTGAGACAGAATAGAAAGTGGTGAGGAAAAGTAAAGGACCAAAGCAATTTTTTTGAACCTTTTTTCTTTCTCTTGGTGGCTGACAATGCCAATTCAAAGAGTAGTGGTAAGAACACTTTAGGCTCTTGGTTGGCCAATTTGAAACCTATTGCACTGTTCTTTTTCCATCACTTCTGCTTCTTTTTTGACAGGGGTGGGGGGGGGATTTTAAAATCATATTGTGTTGAAAATCTTACAGCTCTCCAAATGGAAGTAGACACAGTTAAGGTCCTCTGCCCTTTTTTTCTGACAAAAAAATGTAGGCATTTTGATTTTTTGTATTATAAGCTAAGGTTCTTGAATCTATTAGAATCAGATTGGTATGATCTCAATTTGCAAGCTTGAATCAAATAATGCCCTCTGTGGATTTTGAATTGAATTGAATCAGGGCTGTTTTGCTCACAGTAGGAAGCAGCCTACAAAAAGCAAAATGTTAGAGGGAGGTGTTAGGAATACACCAACCAATTTGTCTTTTGGTAAACAGTACCTCAGTGTTTTGTGACTGGCAAAGCCAACCACAGAAATCATTTTATGAGAAGCCCCACAATGTGCTCTGAAGTTTCTAAGTGTGAGCACTGGCCCCAAAAAGTTGTTTGTGGCTAGTGTAGATCCACACACAAACACTACTCCTCAGGAAGATCTCTGGGGCAAAAGAAGCAGAGGACCCCATTTCACTGAGAGTTTCCATAAATAGAAACAGTTCTGATGCTGTAGCTAATTCAAGCAGCCCCTGAGTAATGTGATGTGGATAAATTCTGAATGTGTGGAAACTCTGCAGGAGGCAAGAGAAGTCAGCATTCTCAATGGAGGAGAAATAATGCTTCTTAGGAGAACAACTGAATGGTTTATTTGCAAGAAATGACTTGCCAACATCCTGATTTGGAGCACAAACAGAAAGCAATGGAAACTGAGAAATGCTGCATATCTACTTCTCCAGCTCTGAAAAAGAAAGCAGTGTGTTTCCATCTATCTCTTCTGATTTGATCCACCAACAGTAGTAGATTTCTACAGTTCCTAGTTCTATGTCACAATAACTCTGGCCACTTTTAATGTATAATATCGATATGGGTAATACAGTTCTTTATCAGACTGAATATTCATGCAGTACCTGAGCATGAACAAAGTGAAAATTACTGTATTATGAAGTATATAGGCTAGTTTTCAACTATAACTAAGCATTAGATACAGAATCTGTAGGGCTCGCATGCCTTACTCCCTGGACCAGCAAAGAAATGGGAATTTTTTGTTGTCATTTCAATTAATTGTGGTTTCTTATTGAACCTGGTTCATATTAAATTGGCTTCACAAATCTTTCACAAATCCTTCACAAGTCTTTGGCTTGTGAGTCTGGTTCATTTTGCTAAATCAGAATTAATAATAATTAAATTAAAATTGGTAATGAATCTGAAATAGAAATTAAGGCTTCCAGCTTTCTCACTATGCTATACTTGAGAAACAGAGGAAAGCACCAAGAAGTCAAACTTATTTTCACATTTAAGTATGGATTCACTTCCTAATGTGTTTCTCCTAACCTGACTTCAAAGGAAGGAACACAACGTTTTTTACGGTAAAGGTGGTATTTTGGTTCGTCCACTTGTGATGATTTCATGGAAATGCCAATGCAGTTTTCTCAGGCAATATAGAAATAGTTTCCATTGTCTTCCCAAGTGTTGTTTTTTTTTAACCACCCACTCTAGTCTACAATGTTAGGATTTCATGATTGCCTTCCTCCTAAATATTAATGGCTTCTGATCCTGGTTAGTTTTTCAAGATCTGTCAAGTTCATCTATATTTCAAGATTCTTTTGCCAAAACTGTTGTACAGCTTTGATTATGGCACATCTAATAAAGTCCTGGCTTTCAAATGTACACAAACAGAAGACAATCCTGTTATGAGAATTGTTGCTCTTCTTCAAGTCAATAACAGGTTTTCATAAGTGTGGGGAAAACAAAAGCACTTCTTGTCTTGAAGCTGAAATCACACACTGCAAAACAGTCATAGCCTGGAGAACTCAACTAGCCCCTTCAAGCAGGAAAACATCTTTGATAAAGTATGCTATGAAATGTCAATTTAGTCAAGGACAATTGGAACAGGGCCAAAAGTGTTATATAGTTCTTTGCTGCTGTGTGTGTTTTTTTCCCTTTAAAAATGCCTCCTTTATGAACCTGTACTTTAGTTTTTAAATAAATATATGGCAGCCTATATCAGACACCCTAAACTTATTTGAATATTTGAAGTGTTGATTGTATGTTGCTGGAATAGGCAACCTAGCACCACTAGAAACATCTTCATCTGCTCAATATACATGTTCTAAAAATCAGAATTTAGCATGCTTCAAAACAAACATTCAAAATTTGCAGCAATACTTTGGACCACGGAAAAGTCTGATTACATGGGCAGACTGCGTTAAGGAAGGGAACTTAATGAGAAATCACAGCATTATAGGAAGCTTTTTTGGTGACCAGAAAAATCATCTGTGGCAGTTATTCTGTGAATGTGCCTACAAAATGCTCTCAAATCTCCAGCTTAAAAAGCTTGTGTCTCCCTGATGAATAGGCAGAACCAATAGACCCCAATGTCTCCTTTATGGTTTGGGGGAGTATCATGTTTCAGGGGACTAAGTAAAGTGTTTCGTTTTCACCTCATCAGTGTAATCCAGTTATGAAGGCTTATATGTCGATTGCTCCCTCAGAGGTTGTGTTCACACTTCAAAGAAACATGTGTTGTGAAGCCACTCTAGCGTAAGTCACAAGTGTAAAAGACTTCACTAATAGAACTCATGTCATCTCGGACCATCAGGGAGAAGCTAACTATAGCGAAAGCACCATAAACTGTGAAATGAAAACTGTTCCATTCCCTCTGATAAGAAGAAACGGTCACTGAACCTATTGCTAAGTGAATCTGAACTGGTGAATCTGAATTGCTTTCCCTTCAAATTGCCCCTCCAAAAGATCAGAAGCATTGAATTCCTCTCTTTTTGAATCTGTTAAATTATATAATGCAGGGGTCTTCAGACTTGGCCCTTTTATGACTTGTGGACTTCAGCTCCCAGAATTCCTCAGCCAGCATGCTTGGCTGAGGAATTCTGGGAGTTGAAGTCCACAAGTCATAAAAGGGCCAAGTTTGAAGATCCCTGATATAATGTTTTCTTGAATCTGAATAATATATTCTTGACTCACAGATGTTTCCTTGATTATTTAATGAATTATTTTCTTCTAGAATGGAAGGCCACACAGATGAGGAGAAAGGCAGGATCTTTTTAAAACCCAAAATACTAGGTACTCTGGATTGAGCATGATAATGGATATTGCCTTAAAGTCATCTCTAGGAAGATGTTACCCCTTATTAAATTCCATTGTATATCCTAAACCTCTAAGTAAAACACAATAATAAGATTAGGGTATGACTAGGAGGTGTTAAGGGAGTGTTTCCCACAATTTAACCAAGGTTATTCTTTTCATTTGGAATAGAAAAAAAATGATTAATAAGTAGGCATTTAAACAATTATCCTTGACCACTCTGGTGCTGCACTGTACAATTGTGCCCATTGCAGTTTTCTAACTTTGTTTCCTCAACATCACTTGCGATTGACTTTCCTGAGTGCAAAATCCATTGGTGAATATATCTAAAGAGAAATCAGCTTTCGGTATTTCAGTGTGACTTAGCTCACTGCAAACTACACATCATACAGGCAAAGATTACTGCCTGACATGTTATAACTATAGTTAGAGACTTGCATTAAGATACACATACACCTATACTCACTGAAACACCTTTACCAGGTGTTTCCCCTTTGGGAAACATTAGGTATAGTCTAATATATGCTCATTTTTCATTTCTTCAAGTAAATCCCTTACTTGTCAATATCTATTATTTGTTATGATTGCATCCCAGCCAGTTCATTTTGATTTCATTTCAGAGTCCATGGGAAATCAAAGAGGCTAAGTTCAGGTATGATTTAGCCTTGTGTATCCTCTACCCATACTTCATTCCCATATCTTTATGGTTAGAGAGGAATCTGGCAAAACTCCAGTAAGACTTAGTGATTGTTAGATATGAATAGAATTTGAAAAGCAAAGCAAATCCTTCTTCTGAGCTTTGGCGTTTAAGCGTAAATACTGTGAAATTTATGTCTCTTTTCACCTTTACTGTATGTAAAAACATATTTTTCTGGTTTTGCATAGCAATTTTTCTCTTAATTTTTTTGCCCTCAGAATTTCCCCAGATGCTGTCTGGGTTTATAGCATCTAAATTGTCATCCTATAAAATATTTGTTAAAGCCACATTTTTGCCAAAGTACAGGGCTGATCACTCTGTGTCACTTCTTTCTCTGCTCAATTAATGGAACATTATTAAGCTATTGAAGTATTCAACATGCAGTGAGCCAGATTGCTTCAATGCTACAGTATTAGCAGACTATCATCAGTGCTTAATGATACAAATTAAAGTTCCAGTTCTTCAAAATTCTGGAATTATGAACTGCAATTCAGAATTCTGACACAGGGAGATATTCTGTGAACAGCCTCCATATTCTTGAGCAGGGGGTTGGACTAGAAGACCTCCAAAATCCTTTCCAACTTTGTTATTCTATTATTAACAGCCTTACTGTGTCATACTCACTACACAGGGACATGCCTTATGCTGGATATGTGTATACACTATGTGCAATCACAAACCACCCAATCACACTGTGGTTTAGTATGTTCTGTGAATCGAGTCTTCATGACTAGTTTATGATTCAATTTATTGTGATAAATTGACTTAATTGAATAACCATGGCTAAGATACTTTAGTTCAGTGAGCACTGGGGATACAATCACTGAATGGTTGAACCCACCATCCACTGGTATGGTGTCATTCTGGTAATTTTGACCAAGCGTGTTGGTGAATTGTGATCCAAAACACCTTGAACATCACAGACTGAGAATGTAATTTGGATTACAGCCAAAATGCAGTTCAGGTTGTTCACTTGCATCACCCAATTTTAACAGTTCATATTTGGAGGAGAAGGATGAACCCTAGGAAATGCTGTTGAAGATAATGAACTTGCAGATTTTGGCCCCAAGATAGGAAATAGAGAAGAAGCAATTCATTCAATCATGAGGCTCATATTTTCAGCTTCTACTGATTCTTTGATATAATGTTGAAGACCTTGAAAGTGTCAAAAGTCAAAGAGCACAGGATCAAATTGCAAATAAAATCTTCATAGAGATTGCACACCAGCTGAGCTTGGGCAAAGACCTCCAAATAATAGTATAAAATTATTTTTAACAAAACTACTTCAGGGCTACAACTGCGACTCCTTCGAGATCAGCTACCATATTCCTGCCCACATGATGCTCTTCCCAGATTATTGCCTTTGTTTGTTTTTCTTTGGCAGCCTTCTTTGGCAAGCCATGATGACTTGCTTTGCTTTAATCTGATTACTTCCCAACTACCCTGGTTATTGATGATAGATAAATACTGTAGGTTTCTCTTGAAAAGATCCTGAACTTTATGACCTTGCTTTTTGCCTGTTCTCTGCTCAGCTTTCTGATTAGCTAATTAAGCCACTTGATAGAATTGGCATATGGATTCCTGACCCAGGCAGTGAATTGGACATTCAAGGCCCCTTCCAACCCTAATATTCTTTGATTCTATATCAGGACAAACCCTGCAATAATTTAATTCAGAATTGCTCATTACCTACATGATTATCAATAGAATGAAATATTGGGTATTCACATGGTATTGAAGTGTGTACAATAAAAGTATATAGAGTAGGGGGACTGGAATTATTGTTACCCTATGTCACAATCACTGGTCATTCCATTATGCCAAAAGTGAGCAATGTAGGACCAAAAAATTGAGAGGTCCACTTTATTATTGTAACCCCCACTTATTATTTCTATAAAACAGTATTGCTAGCTCAGACGAAGGCAATGAAGTACTAGGAATTCTCAGATGCCCAGAAGTGCTATTAAGATAAATGAAAATGTTAACCCCAGGAATGTAGATGGGGCCACTAACAATTCACAATTAGTGTTGGGAACTCAAAGCTTTTAGACAATACTATATGTTAAAATAATTCAATAAGATTAATCTTATCAATCACATTGACAGTTATGTCCTGTCCTATTGCATGAAAAACCACTATAATTTTATTGTAGCCTATCAAATAAAAGGATAATTTGCATAAATCTATAAAGAGAGCTTATAAGCACACCCCTCTTTAAATGTTTTCATTCTGTCTCTGGTACCAAATCTATCAATTAACCAATTTGTGTTTCAATTGTAATTGTGCCCTAATTTGTGCTTTAAATGTACCCCAAGAAAATTCTCCTTCAGCAATCTGTGTCTCCAGAGTTGCATATCACTTTCAATAAAAGCAAATATATCTACTCACCTAAACACAGGGGGGAAAAATAGAATTTTTGGTCCTTACCTTGTGCCTGATGAATTCCCAACCACTTCTGCTTTGCTCACTATAGCTATTGACTCTGCCAATCCATTATATATATTTCATATAATTTATTCAGCTCTGTTTTCTGTACAGAAGTAATCTGTAAAATAGATTTTGGGTACAAAGGTATCTTTGGTGCACAGAGGCTGAAGGCAGACTCACACTAGGGATGACTCCAAGTCCACACTTATTAAACAATTGCATCTATAGTTGGACTGCCTTGGATTTTTGAGGTTCAGAATCTAGTTTGTGCATTTGTAGTTGATGCCTTCTTTATCTGAGCATTCCCTACAAGCTGCAAGGTAGGATACTTGATTATAAGATTTGCTTAGAAGGAATCACTTTCTTAGTCTTTATAGCAATTGGATTCACAGTCATTCCTGCTACTTTTATTTGATAAATGAGTAGTGTTTGCCATAATAATTTCCACATTTTTTTTAGTTGTCCATGTGTTCAATGTGTTCCACAGCTTGCATGTTTTTTATTCCCCTCACCTGGCAATTATTCCACTTCTGAAAGAACTCTCCTTTTCTATTATAATTTCCTTGACATTTGTTAGTGTTTCCTAACTCATGGTATGTATTCTAGAAGAGCTTCCAAACATTCTGGACAGAGTACATCCCCTTGATTTTTCCTTCCAGTTTCCTTTATTAAATCAAATGTTCTTGATTTAAGAGTTGAAAAACCAATTTACGTAGTGTAATATGGAAAACTCGACTTCACATAGGGGCTATTGATAATTCTATCAAAGCTAAATCAACCACGAACAAGAGGGACCAGTGATATCACACATCACAACATCAATGCATGATTATGTAATTTGCAATGCATAGTTTGCAATTAATTTTACATATCATTTGTGAAATGGTATCTTGGTATAAATGTTGTCTTTCTAACCATTTTTACTGGATGCCCATGAAATTGATCAAGCTTGTTTTGCTGTGTCAAAGTTGCTGATTGGTCTAAATGTAACACCAAATCTAGATGTAGAAATATCAGTGATGATTTTATTTGGCATTTAATACATCCTCACACAGTCTCTCCTTGTGTGAATAGGATCAACAAGAAGTTATCTAAATAGTCTACTCACATTTGTAATGTAAGTTATCCTTATTTTGATGCACAAAGTCATATATCTCTCATTTGTGGTAGAGGGAAAGGGAATCAATTCTAATATAATTATAATTCAAACCACCAGAATATCTTTACAAAAGTCATTTTAGACTGGAAAGAGATTGAGATTATTGTTGTAATCAAACAAATGAGGGAAGTTATCCCAGAGAAGGAAATATTAAAAGGGCAGAAAAATATATTTTTTCTCAAAAGGATTTTTTAAAACCAAACCTGGCCCCAAATCTATCTCTCTGCCCCAAGCAAGAGCTAGCCCCATTCAAATGCAGATGTAAAACCATCAGAAAGTTGAAGTCAGAGCACTCAAGAAGACAAAGAGAAAATCTGCATGCCCCACCCAAACTCTAGGAGTCATTAGCCCCATCACCTGGGAAGCAGGATATGACAATAGGATTAAACCACAGATATCAAGGCCTAGAAAAACACTCAGAAATAGCCTCAAGATTCATGCCACAGGAACAGGAAACTATTCCAAACAAGGCTAGAGGGGGTATAAAAACCTACTGCCCATGTGCTCAACTCCTCTTTCCTCTGCTCTTTCTTGCAAGGACCATCTTTCTGCTTCTTCAATAAACTTCTTCAATAAACTTCAATAAACCTTCTTCCCAAAGCAGTCGCCATGTTGCTTATTTATCCCCGACTTGAATGAACCAGGATGAAGATTTTCTTCTGACACAAAGGATATAGTATTTCGTTAGCCTTCTTAACATTAAATGAAGAAAGCAAATAATCTTAGGTCTGCTATTACTACAGTCACACAGAAATACTTTTTAACAAAGGTAGAAATAGCTATTCTTTCTAGCCTTATTTGTGGTATCCCTGGCTAATAGTATACATACAACAGGCAAAGACTGTTCTAGCATGTAATAGTGACTATACAGCCTACCACAATTCATTTTATTTCATACAAGTACGCAGTGGATGAAAAAGCCTTGAGTTTTTAATTCAAAAGCTAATAGAAGAGGTTTATGAAATAAAAAGTATCATAACTTTGAGACTTACTTCTACTAATTCCCCAATCAGAAATGTGAAGATTGAAATACTTTTGATCAGAATAGAGCTGGAACGGACCTTGGAGGTCTTCTAGTCCCAACCCCCTGCTCAAGCAGGAAACCCTATACAATTTGAGACAAGTAGCTATCCAGTCTCTTTTTAAAAACCTCCAGTGATGAAGCACCCAGAACTTCTGGAGGCAGGTTGTTCCACTGGTTAATTGTTCTTACTGTCAGGAAATTCCTCCTTAGTTCTAGGTTGTTTCTCTCCTTGATTAGTTTCCATCCATTGCTTTCAAGTGTTTTGGAAAATAAGTTGACCCCCTCTTCTTTGTGGTAACCCCTCAACTACTGGAATGCTGCAATCATGTCACCCCTAGTCCTCCTTTTCTCTAGACTAGCCAAACCCAGTTCCTGCAACTGTTCTTCCACCTTTCTTCTTCCTTCTCATCTAAAATAACTGGCCATTATAACTTACATGGAATATTCTGTTCCATACATTTCCTTTGCTAATGCCTATCCTCACTATCATTCCTCTGCCTTTCCATCATTATTTTTCCTCTTGTAATATTTTTATGAAAATCTCACCATGCAGTCAGATTTATATAACAAATTAAACCACAAAATGAGTTTATTTGTGGCTTAATGTAGTGTGAATTTAACTGCTTTGGTTTCTAAATAATGGCTGTTGGCTTGGCATGTGGTGTGAATCTAACCAATTTTGGTTTATTGAATAAACCAGGGTTAAAAAGCTATAGTTTAGAATTGATGCTCTCTGAACTTTTCAGATGATAATATATTTTCTGCTCAAAAAGGACACCAAGCTGAGTTAGATAAGACAATAATGATCAAACATATTGCTTGAATATGAATTTCAAGCTGTCAAAAATTTGACGTAATCCAACTAAGAAGCACCAGCCACGAGTACTACCCCTTCCTTTAGGTTACAGTAACAGAATCTTGCAAGTCTGAAAGTACACATTTCCCCCTCCTCATCTTTATAGTTCACAAAACTAGGAAGGGTCCCTTCTAAGATGTTTGCCATGTCCACATTCCTTCTGTTTGCTAAGCTGGCACTTATCTGTTCATTGCCTGGTCTGCCTCTTCCTCTTTCTCCTGCTCCTTTTGTCTCTCAAGGACATTGGAAACTTCTTTCACTAAAACTGCCCTAAACCTAAGAAGAATATATAGTTAAGGAAAAATTCACTATACGTAAGTATAGTGGCACAGCTTCCCATTAGGCTATTGACAAACTGTTGAAGACTTCAAAGGCAAATACTAAATTTCCCAAAGTTTAGGAGAAGGCTCCTATTCTAACCATCATGAGCCAAGAGAAAGAATATCTATTGATGTTGTACAAAATTAGATTTTGTGAATATAAGGGGAAAAGCTAAACTTATTCCACTGACTAAAAAAGCAGCACACCTGCACAAAAGCTTAATTCGCCATGGGATAGCCACAGGAATAAAACCCAGCTGTTTTTGGAAAGGGATGAAAAACTTAAACCAAGCCAGAAAGACTTTTGCTGTTCTTGTTAATCCCTTACATCAAATCTGTAAACTATTTAATTCTAAATGGAACACCAGGCTTGCTAGCTGCTAATCTTTGAAACAGTTTTAAATTAAATGCACTAACAGTGCATTTATTAAGGCTGTTAATAATAGAATAACAAGTGTTTAAGATACATCTGGATTTATATAAGTTATTTGGCATATTCATTTCTTTCCATGGCCAGCAATTTTCCAGCTTCCCCCCCCCCATTTTATTTTATAATTCTTACGTATCAGAATCTCAGTAAACTCTTCATCTTTTTGTCATAGGACTAAAATAACATATAATAATATTGAACTATATGGAATCTATGGTTTAGCCCTTGAAAACTGTAGTTGGCAGGCTAAGAACAGAAGAAATGCCAGAATAGAGACTGTGTGATTCCTCATTCAGTGATCAACTGTATTTGGGAAATACATAAACTTGGGCAGGATGATAACATTCCTCCCCTAATGTTTCTCTCTAGTTAGTGCTACATGCCAGTAATTTGGAGGGTTGCATGCAGCTATCAAGAGCACAGCCATTAGGGTCTGATCATCCATGAGTTTTCTCAGTCCCCTCTTGTGATGTGTAAAAGCTACTGTCTCTTTAGTGGATCTCCCTGCATTCAGTTTCAATAAACGCCTCAAAAGTCTAATATTGCCAGAATGGGGAAGAGGGACTTCTTTCTGTCCTCATTTTTCCAATTATATATTATTTTATATATCTCTATTATTTTCTCCCTTATCCTCCTCTGCTGCAAACTAATAAGCCCCAAATACTGTGGGTTTTTTTCCCCCTAAAATGGAGCTCCTTTAACTCTGTAATAATTAGATGGCCTTGTCTTCACCTTTTTCAGCATAATAATTTGGTTAATAGAACAGCACAGTACAGACTATTGCAAGTCTGACCCCTCATACATTTATATAATGGCTTCCTACTGTTACATTTTTATTTTAAATCCCTTTATTGATGATTCCTAGTATGGATTTTGCTTCTTAAAAAGTCAGATACATATGGTGCTGCTTTTTCATTGAACTATCTGCTGATTCTAAACTCTGTTCCTGGTCAGTTCATTCTAGCTTGCCCCACTAATGTATGTACCAATTAGCACCACTTTGCTGTTGCTTATATTGAACACCCCTGTCTTTGAATAGCAACTTTATTTATGTGGCTTCGTGTCACTTATTGAGTCATAAGACAGTTGCTTTGGTTTCGGCTTCAGCAGGATGTATGAATTTGGCTGCAATGTTGTGGAAAGCTACAGCATGCTGTTTTTGCTTCAGTTTTGCTCAAGAAAGCCTTGGGCTTTATGTGATATATGAAGATGGCTGAAAGATCTTGAAGTGGCACTGTTCTGCGTTTTATGTTTCTGGCTAATTTATTTTTAATTGCTTTTATTTTTATGAGTTTGTGTTATTCTTTTAACTTGTGACCCATTCAGAGTCATGTCCATGAGATGGGTGGCTATATAATTTGAATGGAAAAAAAATAATAATGTAAAAGCTGCACTATTGCCACACAACTCTTCCTATACCTTCTTCCTCCTTAACATTTTGGTGTTGAGGCTGTTGTAAACTTGGGGCATGGGCAGGGGGACAGGTGGAGTCAGAGAGGGGAAGATGAATGAAATAGCTGCAGAAAAGTACTTTAATTTACTGTACTGTACTTTTTTGGTTAGATTGTTGGATTGTTAAGGCCAGAATATGAAGATAGTGGCAAGACGATAATGGGGATAAAACAAGGGATTTCTCTGAAAGGTGCAAGCAACATTGAGAATGATCTGGAGAGTTAAAATTTTGCCAAAAGAACAGAAGAGCTAGTTTTGAGGCAGACTGAAAGGGATACCAAGAATTGAGTTTCTGCTTTATAGGCATCTTGGAAGTGCTGTAGAGCTCCTTCCCTGCCATTTCCAGACTAATTTGTTTCTATTTTGGAGAAAGAAAAATACATTGAATTATTTCTGCAAACTTTATGGCCACCCTTCCTAATCAAATAACTCCCGATAGCTAACGAGGCACAAAACCAACATGCATGCGATAACCATGGAAAATTACAATTAAATGCCAGTAAAATTAATTATTTCTTCAATCAACATGGGATAAAAACTCAAACTGGACTCCACTAACAATTCAAACACTAAAGTTTGAAGGAAGAGCCAGGTTTTTAAGGCCTTTTGTTAAGCCAATAGCATTGAGGCCATTTGAATGTCAGGCGTGCAGGCTGTTTCACAGGGCAGAGGCTGTGACAAAGAAAACATGCCCTCTAGGTCTCATAAGATGACATTGTTTCACAGAAAAGTTCTGGAACATGCCCACCTTGTTATATTTAATGGGACAGGTACAAACCACCAAAGATAAATAGTGTTCAAGTATCATGACTCTGTGGCTTAGAAGGTCATAATCAGCAACTTTAACTTAAATCTACTCGAAGCCACTGCATCTCATGAAGCATTGGCATTATGTTATGTTTCATTGTGCACCCAAGACTGCCTGGGTCATCACATTCTGGTCTAGCTGCAGCTCCCAAAGGTTCTTTTTTCAAGGTGAACCTTATATTGCTGTAATCCATCTGGAAAGTGACTAAGGCAGGGGTCTTCAAACTTGGCCCTTTTATGACTCGTGGACTTCAACTCTCAGAATTCCTCAGCCAGTGTGCCTGGCTGAGGAATTCTGGGAGTTGAAGTCCACGAGTCATAAAAGGGCCAAGTTTGAAGACCCCTGGACTAAGGCATAGTGACCACGAGTAGATCCTCCTGATCCAAGAATGGGTCTGACATATAAGATAAACTGTGCAAAGGCTCTCTTTGTCATGATTACCACATACTCTTCACATACTCTTCTTAAGTATTTCTACCCCTTGAAATCCCAATAATAAAAGCAGATCAATTTTCCCCAGTCTCTCTTTTAGGGTCTGAAAATGTAAGCCGCTTCCATTCTGATGTCATTAGCTACCTTCCACTGCAATTCCAGGTAAATCAAGATAAAATATGTTCCCTAGGCTGAAAAGGCTGCCTATGCCCAGCCTTGATCATTTGATATGTGAACAGCTGATTGATTATTAGTTTAAGTGCTTCTTTCGATGGCAACCAAGTTAGACAATCAATCATTACACCAATCTGGCTTCCACCACATCTGCTGGGACTACAATTCCCAACAGCCTTATCCATCATGGCTAAACCAGTTGGCTATGATCTCTGAGAGCTGTGATCCTGTCACATCATAAGATTACTTCATTGGATAAATCTGTTGTCCAGCCCTCCTGGGCTTGACACACGAAAGGGGGGACAGCATGGTGGCAGAGGAGGAGAACCAGCACAGGATTCAAAGCAGCTCACCGTCCTGGGAAGAAAGCACGAGCCACCGATCCTCCTCTGGGCGTTCTGGCTGCTGAAACAGCTGACGGGCAGTTCTAGAAAACATGGGACACTGTGCATGCACAGATTTGATGAATGGGAATGCAATGTACTACTACCTCACTGTTCAACTGTTTGTGCCATCGATATCATGGCAGGGGCAAAACTCCTGAAGCCTCGCATGTACACCATGACTCAATGAGATGGTGGAATTGAGGAGGTATATCGACAAAAATTTGGCAAGAGGTTTTATCCAACCCGCCCGGTTGCAGGTCACGGCCCCTATCTTATTTAAAGAGAAAAAAGATGGGGGTTTACGTCTGTGTGTGGACTTTTGAGGTCTTAATGGAGTCTGTGTAGAGAAATTATATCCCCTTTTGCTCATGAAAGACCTTTTGGCCCATTTAGCAAAAGGAAAGATCTTTACTAAATTGGATTTGCGGGAGGCGTATTACAGGGTACACATAAAGGAAGGGGATGAGTGGAAGACAGCATTCAACAGTCCTTTGGGGAATTACCAATATAGAGTAATGCTGTTCAGGTTACAGGGGGCTCCTGCTGTGTTTATGAAGCTTATAAATGAAGGGCTGCATGGACATTTGTACCAAGGAGTTCTTGTATACCTTGACGACATTCTCATATATTCGGATAACAAGGAAGATCACATGCAGTTAGTCTGACAAGTTCTACGCAAACTCCTCAATGCACAATTATACGTTAAGTTGTCAAAGTGTGCATTCCATCAAAGTAAATTGGATTACCTAGGGTACAAAATATCTGGAGGGGGGGGTGGAAATGGATCCAGCAAAAATGCAGGCTGTCCTAGACTGGCAAGCGCCATGAATGCGTCGTCAACTGCAAAGTTTTCTTGGCTTTGCAAATTTTTACAGATAATTTATTCGATCTTTTGCTGAAATGGCGTTACCGTTAACGGAGTTACTTCGTACAAAAGCCATCCAAATTAGAAGTGTATGGAAATCGGTAAAGAAGGCGTTACAGAAAGCGGAACAGTCATCAAAAAGACAAGCCGACAAGAAACAGAGTCCCACAAAAACCCTTCCAGGTCGGTGAAGAAGTGTATCTGTCCACTAAATACTTAAAGTTATGCAGGCCATGTAAGAAGTTAGGACCAAAATATATCGGGCCATTTAAGATAGAATGGATTATCAATCCAGTAACGGTAAGGTTATAGTTGCCCCGCAGCCTTGGCAAAGTGTACCTAGTCTTCCACAGTGGTCTACTGAAACCAGTAACAAAACCTTCATTCAGATAGATACAACAGCCCCCTGGTCCAATTGGGGGAGGTCATTACGAAATCAAGAAAATACTCGATTCACGGTATCGGCAGGGTCGGTTACAGTATCTAGTACATTGAAAGGGATACCCAATATCCGAGGCGTCATGGGTGGGGGAGACAGATGATAATGCCCCTCGATTAGTACACAGATACCACCGCAAACATCCACAGAAACCAGGGGGAAGGGAGATGTGCCAACATCCACAACACCAACCTAACTATATGTGTTTTGCCTACTTCCAGGAGGACACCTGGTAGGGCGGCCACCTGTCAAGCCCTCGCGGGCTTGACACACGAAAGGGGGAACAGCATGGTGGCGGAGGAGAAGAACCAGCATAGGATCCAAAGCAGCTCACTGTCCTGGGAAGAAAGCACGAGCCGCGGATCCTCCTCTGGGCGTTCTAGCCACTGAAACAGCTGACGGGCAGTTCCAGAAAACATGGGACGCCGTGCCTGCGCAGATAGGCTGCCGCGCCTGCGCAAAATAAGGTTGAGCCACTGAACAGCTGATGAGTGGCAAGCCGGCGAACAGCTGATGGGCAGTAGCCCGAAGAATACATTGCCGGGCCAGGGCGTCCCAGGAAAGCCACAGATGTAGTAGCTGCTTTCCCTGATTGCTGCCGGGTGCTTGTTGGGAGACAGGAGGGTGGGGTTGGGAGATGATGGATGGGTGGGGTTGTGGTTTATTGGGCAGGGTGTGGTAGGGGTGTGGCTGATAACTAATTAGGTGGAGGGTGGGGTAGCATTAGCACCAGTATATTTAAGCAGCGCTAGGAGGCGATTGCTCCCAGCGCAAACTTTGTAGAGCACAGAGCCTGTTTTCTAGAGGTCTGTGTTGAGTCATTGCTTTACCTCAAAGTAAACCGTAGCTGATTGAATCAAGGTGCCTTTTTCTTCAAGAGTCTGGTAGGAAAGCTGACATCTGTATTATCTTCCCTTGAACTTTTCACCATTCATACAACAATGGTAAATATAACATTTACATTTGTAATTAAATCAACTTGCATCACCAAATATGAGAATATTTTCCTCCTTCCAGCTGGGGTGATGCATGGAATTAAGTGGCTCTCCTCACCCTTTGCTTTCCCCCCCCTCCCATAGGCTATTCTATTTGGAATTCAAAAATTAATTTAGTTTCTTTTTAAAGATGGGCTGGGTTGCAGGCTGTCTGACTAACAAGAGAAAATATTTGATAAATCTCAGTATTGATATAATGTGTTTCACAACCAGCTTACCAATTATCTGCAGAAAGTGAATCAAGAATTAAAAAATTTGGTGTGTCTTCAGCTGGGATGTTGTTGCTGCCCATGCAGTGAGTTTTCCCCCCTCTTTTTTAATAAAAGAAATGGCTTACTCTTGACTGCATTAGAGCTAAATTATCATTTATGTTTGTCACAGGGGTTGCAAATGTGTAATGAGATTTTAGAGTTAATGTTTTGTACAAAGCACTTAGCTGAGCTGGGATGAAATTGGTTTAGGGTTTTGATGGGGTGTTTTAATTAAAGATAGTTTCCAATCAGGGCCAAGCTAACAGCTTGTCAGAAGATTTGGTTTTCATCAGCCAATACACCAAGGTAAGCCCATTCTTGCTGTGTGCATCTGGATTCCCCTGAGAGTATTAAATGGCACAAGGTTTTTAGTTTTGTGTTGATATTGCTTCAAGGAATCAGTCTGCTTCTTGGGAAGATGGTGAGATGGAAATAAGATTGTAGATTTGGATCTGAAGAACTTTTCTGTGCAGCCCAAAAAGTCTTAAAATCAATTTGCCTACATTTTATATTTTTGCCTAAGCCAGAGAGATAGTTTAACTATTTCTGCTTTGGATTTTTCATTTTATACCTTTAATTTTTTACTGCTTTTGAAGACTCATAAATATTTTTGGTGGTATGAATTATATCTGGATGAACTTCAGATCTGGAGAGGAAATAGGATCATTTGGTGATGTTTTCTTCATACCTTGATGAAAATCAGGGTCATTCATATTGATCTTTATGAAGTTCTGGTCTCAATCTGCTGGGCATTTTCTCTGTTACCTGATGGGTCAGGCAGTAGGCATGATCAAGAGATCTTTATATTTCACTGCATGTATATATTCAATTCAGTATGCCTTGTAATCAGGACAATTTAAATCTATATTATGAAGATGGGGTTTGATGTTATTTTAGTTTGGATTTGCTCCACATGTCTTTACTTATTTTAGTCTAAATCTGAGAAGCAACTCCTCACTTCAGCAGCCTTTGCTTTATTTTACTACTGATTCAACTAATTACTGCTGGAACCCCTGACTATAACATTCCCCAAGTCACTCACTTACATTGGGAGAATATGATTTATGGGATATGGTTTAATGAATAAAAGTTATGCAAATTGCCTTTGTAATGCTTAATTCACCTTGTGTCTCTGACATAGAATTGGTTTGCTAATTGTTCCCAAATAAAACCTAACCTTAAATTCTCTAATGGTTTAATGAAGGATTCCATCTTTATTTCAAAGTGGGTTGGAATTCTGAATTATTTGTTGATGGAAAACAATTACTTTTTGGCTATTCTATACAGTGCTTGCTTATCACATGAACTGTTGGTGGACAATTCTGTACCATACAGTCAAAGTCCCTGTTGTTTTCATTATTTTCATCATTGTCATGAGTAACATTTCAGTCACTTTTATCTGCTGGGTACCAATTTAGCTTTATCCCTGCAAAACGCACTCTGCTACAGTGTCAGAATGCTTTATCTTGGTAAAATATAGAACAATTAATCTAATACCCCTTTTATCTCCAGGATTTTGCATTTTAAATCTTGGCAGAAATGAAAGGTGCGTAATCTACGTGAACATATGTATATACTGGTAAAACGTTTAAGAGGAAACATGGCCGATGCTGTATGCAGATGGTGTGTTTCCCTGTAACTGAACAGACAGAAATGTGGATTGTTCTGTATCTCTGTGTTTATGCCTTCACAGTAATTTCTCAGACATATGGTCATTGAGATGAAAGCTGGTGGACTTTCCATTTCAGAGCTGCTACATTTTGGCCAGGTACTTGTTTGTCTTAAGAAGAAGTTGGAAAGCCATTGAATCTCTCAATCACATCTTGAGAAAGGGTACTTGTTGTGTCCTGAGCCTGCAAAAGCAAGCTCGGGACGTTGCATTGGTCCTGGACATTCCTAAAGCTGCCTGGGACCAGACAGAGTGGCACCAGCCTTGTGCGCATGCGCAAGACACGAAAATGCTCTGTTCCTATTGGTTGACATTGTCCGGGTTTCTGGCCATATAAAAAGGCCTGCAAGCCTTTTGCTTTTGCTTGGTTGTTGTAGAAGGAGAATAAAGTGTTGTCCATCATTACCATGTGTCTTCATCATTCGCACGTGAATGAAGTATTTAACACTGGCGACGAAAGTGGGATCCTTTGCAAGCTGAAACAAAAGATTTAAGGACTTACCCAGGAAGTCCTGAAGAGGGGAAGACGACATCTGAAACAGCATCCCAGCCTGCCAATACAGCGTCGCTGGAGGGCGAGCTCAGCTAAAGGATCCTTTCCCCAAGCAGCAGCTTGCAGAGGAAGCGATTGGTGAAGGTCGTAAAGTTTACGATGTCTAAGATTGGCTGCTTGTCTGATTTCAATGTCTCCCACCCAGAGAGATGGAATTCCTATGTAGCACGAGTGGAGAACTACTTCAGAGTAAATCAGATAAGAGAAGATGGCCTGAAGGAAGCAACTCTTTTGTGTGCCTGTGGACAAGAAGCTTTTGACATCGCAGAAAATCTGGCGGCCCCTGCACCTTTGGAGTCAGTAACATATACTGACTTCAAGAAAACGTTGAAGGAACACTTCCAGCTGAAGTTATCTGTCATTGCTTGGAGGCAGGTGTTCGAGCAGAGAGACCAGAAACTGGGTGAATCTGCTGCAGACTTTATTGCGGCCTTAAGGCAAGCAGCCAGGCCTTGTGAGTTCAAGGATCTGGAAGAGGGTCTCCGAGATCGTTTTGTATGCGGTTTGAAGAGCAGAGACGTACAACAGAAGATTTTTGCAAAAGAAGATGTCTCCTTCCATGATGCGTTGTGAGAGGTGGCAGCTGAGGAAGCAGCAGGCGGGGCTGTGAAGGCCTTACAGCTCACCAGGAACCCTCCAGACACAACTACCGTCCATCAAGAGGATGCTCAAGAAGGATTGGAAGTGGATCCTGAAGAGGAGATGGACAGACTTCACCAACCAGCTGAAAGGAGGCAGAAGGGATGTCCGGACAAGGCCCCAGCATGTCTTCAATGCTTCGGGTGCGGAGGACGCCACAAGCGAGCTGACTGCAGGTTCCGCTCCGCCATTTGCAGGGCGTGTGGCAGGCAAGGCCACATCGCATCCATCTGTTTGGGTCACCAGAAGGTCCAACCTCATGAAGAATTGCGTCTGAAAGGTACCAGGGTCCCCAGCCAACATAGGGTGGGTTTCTGCGCATCACGCAGGAGTATTCTGAGGACAGGGACACACAAGCCCCTTAAGAAGAAACTTTCCATTAACATAAGGTTGCAAGGGGTTCCCTTATCAATGGAGCTGGACACTGGGTCCGCTCTCTCAATTATTTCAATTAACACATTCAAAAGGATATGTAGCAGCAGTGGCCTTCGAGTTAAACTCAGGCCATCAAATCTAATACTCACTGATTTTCAGAATTCTGTGGGGTGTATTAAGGGGAGGCCACCCTTAGAGTACAGCATAAGGATTTTGAAGGTCCCCTAGATGTAGTGGTAGTTGGGTGAACCTATGAGTCTTATTGGACTTGATTGGTTCGAGGCTCTGGGAATCCAGGAAACTGGGCTGCACCATTTGCAAATGTTGAGCCCTGCAAAAGTCTACAAGGAGTTTGCAGATGTGTTTAGTTCAGAGCTAGGATCCTACAAGGGCCCCCCCATTGCGCTACGGTTAGACCCAACTATCACACCCATCAGGGTCATGCCTAGGAGGGTACCTTTTGCCCTCAAAGGTAAAATAGATGCTGAGCTGGACAAATTTTAGAACCTGTGGATTCTAGTCCATGAGAAACCCCCATAGTAACGCCTCTAAAGGCTAATGGGGAAATATGTATATATGCAGACTACAAGTGTACATGAATAAGGTGTTGCAACAGCATGCTTATCCAGTCCCTATTGTAAGCCACATCCTGGCCTCCCTCAAGGGGGGGGCGTATTTTTGCGAAGCTTGACCTGGCACAGGCTTATCAACAGCTACCTGTTGATGAGGCAGCTGCAGAGGCCCAGACTATTGTAACTCACAGGGGAGCCTTCAAGGTCAAAAGACTGCAATTTGGGGTAAATGTAGCCCCTGGCATATTCCAAAGTGTCATGGAGAGCACACTTTGACGTATTCCTGGAGTCTGTCCCTACTTTGATGACGTCCTCATCGCTGGGGAGTCATCTCAAAATTTAGCAGAAAGGTTAAGGGTTGTCTTGCTTCGTTTTCGAAAAGCAGGCCTTAAGCTGAAGCAGGATAAATGCAATATAGGAGTCACTTCCACTGACTTCTTAGGTTTCAGGATTGATGCCCAAGGCATTGACCCTGCTGAAGCTAAACTACAAGCTATTCAACAAGGCCAAAGCCCCAAGTCCAAGAGTGAGCTGCAAGCCTTCTTGGGGCTCTTAAATTTTTACCATGCATTTCTCTCACATAAGGCTGCAGTGGCAGAGCTGTTACATAGGCTCTTAGACAAGCAGGCTCCTTGGCAGTGGACTAAAGTCCATGACAGGAGTTTCAATGAGGTTAAAGCCTTGCTCACTTCTAATGCTGTTTTAGCATATTTCAATGAGCAATTGCCTGTATGCATCACATCCGATGCATCTCCTTATGGAGTGGGAGCTGTACTTAGCCATCTGAAGGCTGATGGGACACAAGTCCCTGTGGCCTATTATACAAGGACTCTGTCATCTGCAGAGCGGAATTATGCTCAGATTGATAGAGAAGCCTTGGCCATAGTGGCTGGCATAAAGAAATTCCATGGTTTCTTATATGACCGCCGTTTCACTGTCTATACAGACCATAAGCCTCTGCTGGGTTTGTTTACCAGCAACAAACAGACACCGCAGATCATTTCTCCTCGTATGCTGAGATGGTCCATTTTCCTGTCAGCATATGACTACACTTTAGTTCACAAACCTGGAAAAGAAATGGGCCATGCAGATGGCTTAAGCAGATTACCTCTAAAACAGGTAGAAACAGACCCTGCTCCTGCCATCAATATTCTCTCCATTCAGGAGTTGCCTGAATCTCCCCTCAATGCTACGGACGTGGCTGCAGAAACTGCCACTGATCACACGCTTACACGCGTGCTGACATGGGTGTTGTCAGGATGGCCTGACAAGTGCCCAGATACCGAGTTCCAAAGCTTCTGGCACAAGAAGCATGAGTTTTCCACTTTCAAGGGTTGCCTGTTATGGGGTAGTAGGGTAGCGATCCCAGCCTCATTGAGGTCTAGAATCTTGATCTCTCTGCATGAGGGACTTCCTGGTATAGTCAGGATGAAAGTGTTTGCGCGCAGCCATCTTTGGTGGCCTAGGCTCGATAAAGCCATTGAGGCCCAGGTGCACGGGTGCCAATTGTGCCAACAGTCACGGCCTGAAATGCCTCAGGCCCCAGTACATAGGTGGGAGGAAACTCAAACCCCATGGTCTAGGGTGCATATAGATAATGCTGGGCCCTTTCAGGGGCAATTCTTCCTTGTTGTTGATTCCAAGTGGCTAGAGGTTGTTCCTGTTTCCTCCACTACTACTGCCAGGACCATCCAGGTGTTGAGAAGAACTTTTGTATCACATGGACTTCCAGATGTCCTGGTTTCTGATAATGGCCCTCAATTTACATCTTTTGAGTTCCAGGCTTTCCTTCAGGCCAACCTGATCCGGCATGCAATGTCGGCTCCCTTCCATCCATCCTCCAATGGATTGGCAGAAAGAATGGTGTGCACCACCAAACATGCTCTCAAGAAACTGACTTACAGTAACTGGCATCACAGGTTAGCAGATTTCCTTCTTGTACACCGCACCACACTATGTACATCCACAGGGAAGAACCCTGCTGAACTCCACTGGGATTACCACCTCATCACCAAACTGGACAGGCTGCACCCTGACTGGGTGGCTTCACAGGTGTCACAACGGTGGGCACCTAGGAGACTCCAGGTGGGCAATCCGGTTTGGGCAAGAAACTATGGGCCTGGACATCTCTGGGTCACAGCTGTGGTCTGCAAGGTCTCTGGGCCGTTGTCATACAAAGTTGCCTTGGGTGACAGTCGTGTTCTTCACAGACACATAGACCAACTGCGTTGGAGACTGGACTCTCACCCTTCTGCTCCTGGCTCTGCTCTGGGGGGGGAGGAGGACCATAATATGCATTCTGGGTCACAGGTTCCCAGGCCTAATAAGCCCTCACTAGCTGCTGCTGAGGCCGTTTGGGATTCATCCCAAGGTTCCGCAAGTGCTCCAAACAGGAATTCACTGGATAGGGGGTCATCCCACGCATCCATAATTACTCCAGACAGGGAGTCACACCGGGGGTATCCACAGCATTCCCATATGCCAGATGATGCTCCAGACAGGGAGACTAACTGGGGGTTTCCACATAAATCACACACAGCCATAGAAAGGGAAGTGCATCAAGGGCGTTTGCATAATTCAGCAATTGCTCCCAAGAGGAAGTCACCAGTGAGGGGGGTTGCCATGGAGGCGGCTCCTGACTCTGGCACCTCTGGCACATGCTTGGGGGCCACAGAGTACTGGGGCACTTCCACTACCCAGGCCTCTCCATATGCTGGCCTTGGGCTCAGGGGACAGTGTTCCCAAGAGGGGTCCATTGTGGACTCAGGGACTTCCACCTCTCCAAGGTATACTGGCTTGGACTCAGAGGGTCCAGCCAGTCAGCAGCTGGGTGGGTCAACCAGGTACTTGGGGCAGCAAAGTCCTGGCCTGCCTAACCTGGTAGGCAAGCAAGTAGGCCAGGCACCCTCACCAGGGTCACCTGGATATTTTAGGCAGCAACATCCTGGCCTGCCTAGCCTGGTAGGTGAGTAGGTGAGCCAGGCAATCTCTCCGGGCCTTAGAAGGTCGCAGCGGGCCAAGTGCCCACCCAAACATCTGAGAGACTTTGTGAGGTTGTTGTCAAATCATGAGGGACCTCCCTTTGAATGGAGTAATTCGGGGTTAGATTATTTTGCATTATTTTGATTTTGGATACATTTATTTGTGTTAATAAATATTGAAGGGGTTTGCCTGTGTGCAGACTCAAGTATTCCACACTTTTTGCATTTGAATAATGCAGCTGTATGTCACTCTTCCCATTGCATGACATACCTGTGTGTCCGTGAAGTATGTTCCATCTAGGGGGGAGGGGTGTTGTGTCCTGAGCCTGCAAAAGCAGGCTCGGGACGTTGCATTGGTCCCGGGAATTCCAAAAGCTGCCCGGGATCAGACAGAGCGGTGCCAGCCTTGTGCGCATGTGCAAGGCGCGAAAACGCTCTGTTCCTATTGGTTGACATTGTCCGGGTTTCTGGCCATATAAAAAGGCCTGTGTGCCTTTTGCTTTTGCTTGGTTGTTGTAGAAGGAGAATAAAGTGTTGTCCATCATCGCCATGTGTCTTCATCATTTGCACGCGAACGAAGTATTTAGCAGTACTCTTGGTAAGAAAGACTATTATCTTGAAGCCAGCATGTAAAGCATAAAAGAACAGACCCACTTCTTCTCAGAACAGTGCCCTTAGCTATGTTTTTATATAAGGTTGGGATCTGATGAAAGCAAAATGGGGCCAGTCATTTATACCATTTCTATCTGTGTCCAGAATGGTAGGTAAGAAATGCTGGGATGTCCTTCTTGTAAATGAATAAAGGGAACATAACTACTTTCATGATCAAGTGGTATAATATCTATAACCTCTTCCTATAAAATGTTGGAAAGTGTAGTTTTATGCAGGAGGCAGAAATTTTAATTCAATATCCATAGCAATTAATTTTACTGTATCTACCACCCTAAACTCCCCCAAGCTATCTCAACCAGACATTGACACAGGATTGGTTTGATTTTTTTTATTTTTATTTTATAAGAAGGATAAACTGATTCAATCTGGGTAATTTACAAAGTCATAGCACATAACACACATGGCAATACAAAATGTTTTTTCCACTGTTGCTATGATGAACACCAGTGATTCCAGCAAGCCAAACAAAGCAGCAGCTTTAATCAGTAGATGGGTAGTCAATGAATCAAGGCCAAGGCTTTACTTCTGTCTCCTAATTCAACATCGGAAAGGCTAATTCATTGAGTTGAAGTGAACAGCTCTCTTGAGCACCTGCCCATTGGCATTGCTGTAAAGAGAGCACTCACAATGGTGCTTTGTGGGTTGGCCATATCTGCTGCCTATGTTGCGAGAGTTGTATTACTTTGGAGACACTCTCAGAATGACATGTTGCCCAACAATCTGCTGGTCAGGAGGGGGAACAGCATGACTGCACCTGCCAGAGAGCTGTGCAACAACAGCAGATCCTCTTCTTGCCTCAAGCAGCAGGGTATTGGGTTAACTTCTGGTCACAGTAGCTACCATTTGTCTCCCAAATCAGTTATGGGGCTCAAGATGTCTGCTGTGCAAAACAAAAATTGTGTAGAGATCAGCTCAGATGAACAATGGAATGGAATCTGTATTCTGATATTCAAGCAGACTTTATGGTTGAAAAACAGCTTCATTTGCTTAGAACAAATAAAATTGGCAAGAAATTCATGAAAAGCTGACGAATAAGAGGTCGGTTTTTATTTTTACCCCCTTCTTTTGAAAAAGAGCTAGCCACAAGGACATGAACAAGCTTCTGCCTTCCATATCTTATTCTTAGTTCCAAAATAGTCATCTGAATTGCTGCAAAGTTGCACAGTTTTTTGGTAACTAGGAAGAGAAAATGGGAGGCAGAAGGATAGTATATGAAGCTTAAAGGAAAAAACGACAAGCACCCATGGAGATTTTCCCTCTTCCACCCCAATTTTCTTAAGAGTGAAATGGCCATGTCAGACAATTATACAATGTTATGTGGTTAGGTGACCACGTTATAACTAGGAGAAGAAGGTGAGGGATGGAAGAGAAGGGCTTTTAAAGGTCCTTGCATTCATAGCACTGTAACTTTTTTTAAGAACAAAAATAAGTGACTTTTCTTTCCACCTTAGATTAAATTGTGAATGGGATACTGCTCCCCTCACTTAACTTTCTTCATATTTTCACTTTGTCTTTCCTCCTTCATCTATGGGGCAAAATGGAAGAGTTTGAATTGGCACTAAATTAATGAGAGTTTTGGTTATCATGATATTCCATGGTATCATTCCATCTCAGAGAAGCCTGGATAGTAAAGTGAGTGTGTGTCCATCTAGGACTTAGTCCTGTTGCTGAGAAAGATGCTAGTTTTTTCCTGTTGTACCTGCCCAGCATCTTTGTATTCCTGGTGGATCTTTCCCCTACAAAGAGACAGGTTTTCTCAGTATCCAGTAAAGAAATCTCCTGTTGTCCTCTGTCATTCAAATGGCATTGTGCTTGCTGGCAGTTCTTGCAATGTGTCATTGTTTAATCTTCCTTGCTCTCCAAATAAATACATTATGACAAGCAATCCCAAATTATCATTTACAGAAAGAAACAAGCAGACACCATGTCCCACATTACCACATTTACATGCTGACTAGAGAATTATAGAAGTGGAAATAACAAAGCTTCAGAAAGGCACGAGGTAGTGGAATGCTATTCAGCTATATTTCAGACACCAATGACATGCATTATAGGACTAATGTCTGTATCTCAGTTTCAACCAGTTTATTGCCACGAATTTTCTCCCAGAATATTAGTAACACAGTGTGGTGAATTAAACAGCAGCATTGTTGGCGGAAGGAAAGTCATTCTGTATTGGGTATTTGTCAGCCACTTTGGAAATATCTCTTCTTCAGTTGCTCATGCAGCTTGCACACACAAGGAGCAAGAGATAAAAATGGACTTGCTACAGGACTTGGTGTTTCCCATGATAAATGGCAGAATCTTCACATAAATTTTTTGAACATGGAACACTGCTGTTTCTTTTTAATAGTAACAGAGTGGAGGAAATGGGCTACCTGAAACAAAGCAATAGTCTCAGTAGAATATCCTCTTCTTTTTTCATAGAACAAATAAGACCGTACAAAGGCAGGGGCCGCAACAGCCTGGCTTTAAAGATGAAGCCAGTTTTATTGTAATTCAATAGCATTAGTAGGTTGGTGTTGTTCTCACGGACCCAGAGCTCCATTCCTGAAGTGCTAGAGAAATTAGGTCTTGCTTTAAAATTGAGTTTACTTTTCCTGAACTTAAAAGCTAACTAAGACTGGACAATCAGTACTTTTTTCTGAGACCTTCAGGAAATCCCAGAGCAGTGGACTAAACTGGGAAATCACTAACCATCTCAGGAAAAAGAAAAAAAGCAATTCCTTATCGTACCCAGGAAAACGATAGGAAATGTCCATGAAGTCATGAGTTAAGCTTGACTCAGATAAGACTGGGCATTATTCTTATTGTTAATTAAATGCAGGGCTTTTTTTCCCCTCACAGAACGCCCAGAATGGAGTTCCGGCACCTTATTTTGGATGGAACCTTGTAGGGTAGGCAAGGCGGGTTGTATGACGTGTGTGAGTTCCGGCACTTTTTTTTTCTTCAAAAAAAGCACTGATTAAATGTATTAAACAAATTAAGCATTCTAGAGTTCCATTTGCAGTAGTAGTCAGTGTTATTACTGATGGTAAGAAAATGAGCTTTAAGTACAGCTACATTTTATTATTAGATTGAATACTATCTGTATATCACCCCTGTAGTGATTGTCTTACAGCCTGATACACAGAAAGATATTTTATCCTTTGTTACATTGAAGCATATTTCTAAAACACAGATGAGGTCTTTTTTTATTCCCAATGGTATTCAGAATTCATTATAATCTTAAAGTTGCAAGGGACAGATTGTAATAATTTCCTACCCACAACATTCAGATCTGCTTCCCATCCATGTCTCTCAAATTACCTTGCATGAATCTTATTATCTGTTAAAATGCTGTTGCTGGACAATTCCTCAGGAGACGCAACGGGATGCATCAGGTGAAGAGGCTGCATTTCAAAAACAGATACCTTTTGGATAGTTTTCTGAAGTCAAGAATTTCAGAACATGGTAAAACCCCTGATGTATTCTTTCATCAATTATAAATCTGTACTTGGTGTTTACAAAGGTTTCTTGTTTATCATGAAATATTCATTCTTGAACTCCGCATCTGCTGCCTTGTTGTCACCTAGTGTTCATCTAGAGGAAATGAAATACTCTGAAGTAACCTTTTGGTTGTATGGCTCAGACTCTGAGGCAGCCATTCTTTAAAAAAAAAACAACAACCCAAAACTTAAGTATTTCAGGGCAGTCCTGAATCAAAATACTTTTCTGGGTATCAGAGCAGGACTGACAGAGAAAGTTCTTTATGGAATTGTGCATAAGCATATATGATGGAGTGAGAAGCAGCTATACAAAATGCAGGAGAGAGGGCCACCCAGTGGGATGCAATTCAAGACTGCAAATCTATTGATTAGCAGGACTGCTAACCACCCAAAGGTCCCTGAATTATCCAACATGGATCTGCCCCATATTGAGCCATCCACCTCCATTTTGTCAACCTAAAGCATGGTTGTTCACAATGCAGGTTAGTAGAAATCTATATCATGAATGTGAGACAATCAGCATTTCCCTGCAACGTAAGAAATTGACATAATTTATCTATGCCAGACTCCAACTTTATGTTTAGGAGCATTTATTGTTTGCAATGTTTTCGTGAAGAATTTAAATGCTTTATTATGTTTCCTACATCAGGGGTCCCAACCCCCAGTCCTTGGATCAGTACCAGGCTGCAGCATACCAGCAACTGGGCCACACAAACAAGCAAAGCTCCATCCTCAGGATGCAGGCATTATTCGAAACAACACCCCCTTCAGTCCATGGAAAAACCTCTCTCCACGGAACCAGTCCCTGGTGCCCAAAAGGTTGGGGACCTCTGTCCTACATGATTCAGATTTTCAAACAACATAAAATAATGATATCAGAAAACACCAGTCTGAGGTAGCTTAAGGGGCTCCCTTATAAGGGGTTCTTAAGTTAAAACACTACCCAGTCCTTGAGTTGGCAGAAAACTCTGCTGGTGTAAAATTTTCTGTCTCTATGGCAATCTGTCTTCTATCACAGATATGATTCTGGTGAATGGACTCATTGATATCAGAATAACAGAATGACCTTGAAGGGCTCTCCCACTCAAGCAAGAAACCTTACACCATTTCAGACAAATGGTTGTCCAATCTCTTCTTTAAAATCTCCCATGTTGGAGCACCTTCAACTTCTGGAGGCAGGTTATTCCACTGTTTAATTGTTCTAACTGTCAGGAAATTTCTCCTTAATTCTAGGTTGATTCTGTCCTTGATTTGTTTCCATCCATTGCTTCTTGTCCTGCCTTCAGGTGCTTTGGATCAGTGGGAACAGCATCTAAGAGAAAAACAGAGATACTGAACATCTGGCTTCTCCCAGCAGGGAGTAGAACTAGAGACCTTGAAGACCACGATTCAAGGATGAAGGTCTCTGATAAGTATAATTATTGCAAGAATTACAGACAGCTATTCAGAATAACCCAGCAACTCTCAAATGTAAAATGAAACCCCCATGTATAGTAGAAACAACACCCCTTTTTTTCTGTCTGAGTGGTACAAGAGGCTGTGGCTTTCTATTTTTGTGCAGGAGTTGTGATTGTGATTACAAATACTTTTCTTCTGAAGTTGCCAAGCCTAGTCCTCCCATTATGTAACTGATGGTTAATGTGGATTCAGTTGTTTCATTCAAAAGAGTATCTGTCATTTGTGTTGTAAAAAGTCTTTTCTAGTATAGCCTAGCTGGTCTTAAAACCAAATCAAAATCACAAATTGGATAAATTAACCATGTTTTTGGTATCATGCCTGCCTTTCTGAGTGAGGCCTGAGTGCACCTCCAGGGATTTTATGGCCTAAGATAATGACTTTTAATTAAAAGGCTTTTAAACAATAGCTTTTACCCCATTTGTCCCTCAGGAACAATTTTGGGCTGGATGCACATTACTGGCAGTTGGGTGGATTAGCAGAAATGATCTACTTAGCCTTCTGAGAATAAGCAATGAGCCTCATCAGAAAACAGAGGCGTGTTTCACTGAAGCCAGCCAGGAAATAGCCAAGACCCAAGCTTAACCTCACCCTGCTATTAGGGATGCTTGTTTAATATTCTTGTTGAGGGAAAGAGAATGTATAAACAAGCCATATGACCGATGCCAAAGGGATGGAGTGTTTGAAGCTCCAAGACAGAAGTACTCTGAAGATTTCAAGGTTTATCACAATTTTGATATGAATAGACAGATAATTGTTTCAGAGGTGAAACGCTTCTTAAATATATGCCTGGATACATTCTCCAATAGTGAGGCAGTTGAAAACTATAGGAATGATTAACTAACAAAGGGAACGAGTATTGGAGGGAAAAGGGAGTAATTCTTAATTTGCTAAACTGCTATGTTGAATGTGTAGCAGATTCTATAAAGGGCTGGCACATGTTTCAAGAGAGTTTGTAAAATATGCAGATTATAATTGATAGCCAGTTTGGTCTAGTGCAGGGGTAGGCAACCTTGGCTGTTGAAGTCCACGAGTCATAAAAGAGCCAAGGTTGCCTACCCCTGGTCTAGTGTTAAGGCACTAGGCTAGAAAGGGAGAGATATTGAGCTCTAGTTAGCCAGGAAAGTCAGCTGGACAATCTTGGGCAGTCAGCCTTTCAGCCCAACTCATCTCACAGGGTTGTTGTAAGAAAAATAGGAGGAGGAAACTGTGTTGGATATGTTTGCTGCCTTGGGTTATTTGTGAAAATAATAAAAGGTGGAATATAAATTAAATAAAAATATTTGTACTGGATAAAGGCATGTTCCCTTCATAAATGGCATGTGTATTTATTTAAAAGGCATGTGTATTACTGCCTATCTTATGTGTCACAACTCTGGATGGCTCATAAATAATAAAAACCAAGACAGACAAACCAATAAACAAATAAAAGCAATGTGCAAACAACAAATCCTGGCACCCTAAAAAATATCTCCCTACCCATCAAGAATTAGAATTACTGGGCTCTAGCCTTACACTTGAGATGTTCTGTAGGACAGGGGCCACTATGGAAAAGGCACACTTTCTAGGTCAGGGATCTTCAAACCTGGGCCTTTTATGACTTGTGGACTTCAACTCCCAGAATTCCTCAGCCAGACACGCTGGCTGGGGAAGTCTGGGAGTTGAAGTCCACAAGTCATAAAAGGGCCAAGTTTGAAGACCCCTGTTCTAGGTTCTCAAAGTGACAATAGTTAAGCAAGGAATTTAGTGGATCAGGCATATACCGTCAGGGAGAGAAGGTGACCCATCAAATAGCCTGATGCAAGGCTTTAATGTGCAAGGCTTTATGACAATGGCCTTGGGTTGGGGGAGGATAATGGTCCTGGGAGGGAGGGAGACTGGGCACAGGGACGGATTGACAGCCGCCCTCCAAATGCTTGCACATGCTCTAAAAGAGCACTTGAGGATCATAAAACCACCCAGTGGGGCCAAGGACAGTTTGCCTGATGCGGAACAACTCTGCGCAATACGGATTAATACAATCAACGGGCCAATGACGCGCTCAAGGAGCCGGGCGCAGAGGCAGGAGGCTATATGAGCTGCCTTCCCAATCTCCTTCTATTCTAACTCTGATGACGCCGGCAGTTTTTGGCCGGACAAAAGCTTAGTGACTCTTCTTAACCACAGGCTTGTTTATATTAAACAGGCTGGTTTATTATATCCTGGTGTATAGTTGCACCATCTAACCAGCGCAGCCAAGCGCCTAACCAATCAGAACACACCTCCACCCAATCAGAACACAGCCAAGCTCCCACCCAATCAGTTCATACCCACACTGGCAGTTAAAAGGAAGAAATAGCTACAATCACACATTGCTCCTAGAAGCACGAAGCCGAAAACACCAGCCTGAAGATGACGAATGGGACTTTGTCGAAACGTCGCCAAGACACTTCCAATTTTACGCGGGAGAAAACCCGAATAACCAAAGACCTACATACAAACACCCACAAAAACCTCAGAAAACACACACACACATATATACAGATTTTTGAAAAAAATTAAGTCAATAGATAATTGAATTCTGATTTAAATATAGGATCAGAGAATGTACATTAGATTAATTCATATCAGGGTTTTTTTTAGGATTAGGATAGGAGGTAGCAATACTTTTACCAACTCAATTATGCAAAGCTTAATAATACTATTTGAATGAGAGAGGCCTGGAAAACTGACAGATCCAGTATTTTTGAAGGAGCATTTATAAAATATTCCAAGTGCAGCAATTGCTTTAATATATGAAACTGCAAACAACATGAGGAGCAACCAGTGATTTGCATAAAATGACTTACCGTATAATAACAACCACCATAGGGAGCTGCTTTCTTAAATCCTACTCCATTCACTGTTCTTCCTAGATTTTGTTGGCTTGAATATGTGGCCCCACAATGTATTGAAGACAAATAACTTCCTTTGCCATTTTCTCTTTATGGATGGGTTTTATTTTTGTTTTTTTTTGGTTAACATTAGGCATATAATATAACAGTGACAATATAACTGATGGCTGAACAGGCTGGTTTTTAATTCATGGAATATTTCCATGTAAAGTGACATCTGTTTAAAGTCTGTAAAGTGTAATTATTGGACAGGTTCCAGCATCAATTCTTTCTGCTGAGTCTTTTTTGAATGATAGCTTGGCAACCCTTTAGCACTTCCTTCTGTTGCGTCAGCTCTTTTCCTCTGTCTTTTCAATGTCAGAGACAAAAATCATTTTATTTTCTTCAGCTATAGATCCTTTCCTTTTCCCTTTTCCCTTTTCCCTTTTCTCTTTCCTCTTTCTTTTCCACATACTGTACGTACTCCATTTTTTTTACACAATAGGAATTTTATGAAGCAGATTAAGCTGAGAAATAGGGATTGACCACAAATTGCCAAGTAGATTTCTGTGGTCAGTGTGGATCTTTAGTCATTATATTAATTTGGATGATATTACTGCTTTTTTTTGTTTTGCAGTACAGTATGCATGCTGGGAGATTGGAGACGAATCAGAATGATTCAGTCTGGAAATCTAAAGTTGAATGACTTTGGTAAACACCTTGGACCCGGATATGCATTTTTTTAAAAAACATTCACTTCTTTTTTTAAAAAAGAATTTTGATTATCTACTTTCTTCCATATCTCTTCACAACATCTCAGCTTCTCTGGTGTTTCTTATTTGGAAGCAAAATAAAAAAAGAAACATGCTGCTCCCAGTTGAAGAATGTGATGGGGCTCGGCTAAACTGCAGCCCTTGGGAGCAGCCGTGTGAAAGGATGTCAGAGAACATTCCTGTTTCAATAAACACTGACATGCCCCTTTAAAAAATTGCACGAACAAATAAAATATAAGCAGAGTTCCCTGCCTTCTTCCCTCCCTATCAGATGTTAGCATTCAGTACAAAAATCTGTCAGTACAACATTTTTCATAGAAAGACTATCATAATAGTCCCTTGGGATTGTGATACAAGTACCTGTATGCCCTTGCAGATCAAGCAGTATTGCTTTAGGCTCAGAAACCAGAAGCCCTTGAGAGAGAGCAGCTGTAACCATCACACACACACACACACACACACACACACACACTACCGTACAGTATACTATGTGTAGTGTTGCTTGCTTGAAGGTACATTTCTCCTCCTTTTTATTCTTACTCTTGATGGCTAGGATGGGGGCAGTGCAACTATCCTGACCCTTCTGGATCTCTCCATGGCTTTTGATACTATCAAAAATAGCATCCTTTCTGGACTGGCTTTGAAGAATGAAACTGGGGATAGAGTAGTACAGACTTACCATATCCTTGGTGAACAACCACTTGGTGTGTGTGTGTGGGGGAGGGTAAAGCACTTACAAGAAAGTCATCAGGTGTCATTGAAGAGGACAGGGGCTGAAATGTTCAGGTTATTTTTTAGTTGGAGAAAGGACTGTAAGACAACCTGTAATATAAATGTTTAAGCACTGTCCGGTTGTATGCAAAAGACAGGAATTCCAGGAATTGATTCTTTTTATAAGCTGAACGAGCTTCATTGATGTACAGGGACCCAGGGCTTCTTGTTTAACCTTGTCACTACATATCCACTTAGCTTATGTATTATTATTATTTTTTTTTGAAAAAAGGATAACACGTACTTGAGCATAACCTTGGGACAGTCTGAAGAATTTTTGTAAGTTTTTATTCTTCTTGTATTTTAGTTTATGAAGTGCTTTTAGCATTAGCATTGGCCCGTTGAACAGTTAAACGTAGAAACTATTGGCAACAAGAAGATCGGCAGGCACACTGACATAGTTTTTGCTCCATTCATCTGGAAATGCTGATGTTGGGAAAAAATTGGTTAGAGGCGGGCCTTGAATCAGGATTGGATTGTTCCCGTAGCTGCCTTGAAGGTCTCGACATGGTCTTGTGTCCAGATGAATTCTATAAAGTGCCAGATTTATTTGTCTAATCAGTTAGGATGTTTTTAAAATACACCCCAGCCTCACCTGGAAATTTGTGCTTTTTTTTTTCTAGCTCCTTTATAATTCATGACATAACATGGCAACAAAAGCAATTATTAAAAGTTGACATTTTGAAACAAAAAAAAAGTTACATCCCTGTATTTGCTCTGGATTTAGCAAAACAATTCTGAGTGCTACAAGGGTGGCAAAAATGGAGCTGAGCATTTGTATGTGTTCTTCAGATTGATTAGACGACACTCAGCACACAAAGATCTTTTAGGAACCTATATATATATATATCTTTGTAGCTTATCAAGAGTAAAAATGTTAGCTTCTCTCTGGGATTGTCTCTTACATCCAAATAATTATGCAAGTAATATGCAGAAAAGGCAGACATACTGAACTTCAACCTCCTCTCCCTGTGTTGGCATCTGTCTTCAAACAGGAATGGAATGTTGAGAATTGTTTTCTAGCCTAATTGCTCTACTCCTCTGAGATTAACTATCTCCTGCCTGCAGTGGTATTGATTCTGCTAATATGACAACAGCCTATCTAAATTGTATCTTGGTGGATGATGATTATCAACTCCTCCAAGGATTACTTTTAAAAGTTTGCTGGCAACATCTCATGGCTAGTGTAATTTTTCTTTTTGGCACATTTAGATCTTCTTCTGCCTCTCAATATTTGCACTTGGTAGACAGATTCCAGCCTCTTTCCATTTCTTCTTTGCACATCAATGCCATCTTGTGAGCATGAATCACCCTGGAACAACCGGAAAAGGATAAAACAACCCCCCCTTTTTTATGAAACATTATCACAAGCTCAGAGTTAACATTTGTACATACCATTTACAGGGGTATGTAAAACTCCAGTTAAGTGTTTTTCATAAGCATAATCTTAGTCTTTCTGGCAGAAAAGATTACAATCCTCAGAGGGAGTCTAAGAAACAAAGTCAAATTAAACCCAACTTGATTTTTTTTTTTTTTAGTTGAAGCTGGGACAGAACAAACCTGGACAGGCATTCAAGATCCTACTTTAATACAATAAAAATCCTTCCTGGGATTCTTGCTATGTCTGTTTTTTTTTTTTTTTAAAATCTGGCCTACATTAAACAGCAGATGAAATCAATTGGAAAAACAAGACCATTTGAACTTCCAGAAAAGCATGGTGACTGAAGACATCTTCACAAAAGCAAAGCAAATGACTGTGGAAAACACCAAGGAATTGGTGAGTAGACTGGAACTTCTCTGGATAAGGAGATGATAAGAGTTCACTCTTACGTGGTCTTAATGGCTGTTTCTCAGGACAGTGGCTTTGATTGTCTTCTGTGGCTTTGAGTGTCAAGAGATGAAAGGATTAGCCATCTTGCTCACAACTGTGACTGAGCCTTTTAAAGTTCACTAAATTTGAAAGCCTCATTTTCTAATCACTTTTGGAAATTGCCTATTAACAGTTTTAAAGCTATTAGAGACCTTAAGAATGAGAAGTTTAAAAGTTGCTAGATGAGTTTAGCTTCAACTTTGAACAAAATAAAAATTAATCACAACCTTAGGAACAAAGAATTTGAGATAAACAATCAAAAGCCAATAAGATTTAGATTTAAGAAAGTTACAAATAGATTAAGGGTCCAATTAAATTTGGAATATTGACTTTTACTATAAGATTTTGGAGTTAAGTGTAAAGAATATATGGCTTTTTGAGAAAAACAGGTTATTTTGGCTATCTTTGCTCATAACAAAGACAAGGCAAATTTATAACTTTAGAAACTAGACACTAGAGGGGACTAAAGATTATTAGTAGAAGGAAAAAAAAATACAAGCCTGCATGTTGATTAGTATTGGGACTTACAAAATGACACAAACATAACATTGAAATTATTAAAGGAGATTTTTGAAGAATAGAGGCAGAAATTAGTAGTTAGAACTTCAACAGTGTGACTAATAGAGACTAGCTCTATGAGGGAGATGGGTGTAAGAAACTTGATAATATGATATGATATAATATAATATCTGATTCTATGTAGATTAAGTACAAAAGATGCTAATAAAAGATGTGGAGCAAATTTTGTCTGACAAGACAGAGAAAATACCAAAAGCGGTACTACAAATGACATATCAAAGAGGATGCTTTGGAAAATGATGTTTTTATTGGATATACAAAAGAAACTGTCTGAAGCCTTAAAAAATAAAAGGGAAATACAAATGACAAACCAAGAGAATGTCCTGGATGAAGTAAAATGAAGGAACATAAACATGGTTTATTTGACCAAACTTAAAATAAAATATTTTTTGCAAAGTTCTAACAACCCTCTGCTGACACTATGATTGAAAAAATTGTATTTTATGGATTTGCTTATAGATAAGTGATAGGCTAAGGATGAAAATATATGTATGGAAACTTATAGGGGGGAACAGTTACTAAATTTGTCTATATTTCATATAATAATGGTTGAAAGGCACTTCTTTATATATGTCTTTTTTCTTTATTATATTTCTTTTTTCTTCTTTCTTTGTTCTTGCACTTTGTGTTCTTACTGTTCTTTCTTTTTTAAGTTAATATATATATTATTTAAGTTAATATATATATTATATTAAAAGGCTTTCTCTGTTGCGGCGCCCACCCTCTGGAACCAACTACCTCCTGAAGTCCGCGTTTCTCCGACCCTCCTGGCCTTCCGAAAGAATTTAAAAACCTACCTCTGCCGGCAGGCCTGGGGATGATTGTTGATTGTGGTGTGATTGATGAGTATGTATGGGGTTTGTATTTTTAATGTTGTTCGGATTTGTTCAATTGTTTTTATATATATGTTGTAAGCCGCTCCGAGTCTTCGGAGAGGAGCGGCATACAAATCCGAATAAATAAATAAAAATAAATAAATATTATGGTAGTTTTTAACTACTGTAATCAAAATCCTTAATTAAACATTGTATACAAAAAAGGAAAGACAAAGCCAATTGATCAATTATGCATATGATTTGATAATATCGAATCAGTTTGCTGTTATATACTCTTTGTTGGGACTGTGTTAGAGACAATTTAAAAAATATTCTTTGTGCAAGTTGCTGCAGGTAGGAAACCATCCAATATAAAAGGAAAAAAGAACTGTGGAAAACTTTAAAAAATATAGCATTTTATAATAGCTTGGCGATCAGTTAGAAAGGAAAAGAGAGTAAATGTTTTGCGAAAGGAAGAACAAATAGCATTGAGTGCTAGCCAAGCCAATGGAGGAAACCATTGGCTGGTTGTGGATTTTTGTGAGTTGTAGTCACAATGTAGTCACAATGCACCCAGAGGGAGCTTGGGTGGAGAAAAAAATGTTTTTGCATAAAACTGTTTGCAGAATCAAAGAACTAGCCAGAAGCATTCAATCTCTAATGAATTATCACAAAGAGCTGAATCACATGGTTGTCGTTCCTCTGATTAATCAAGTGAGAATACAATCTTTATGGTCATTCATAGCTCTGCAGTTTCTCACATGGGATTTATATTTTCAAAGTGTCTGAGAAGTTTAGCTAATTCTGAAGACAATATTATATAAAAGCACCCTTCCTTGGGACAACAGGAAGCCCATTTATGCTTACATCCTGCCTCTTTATAAGAGCTCAAGGAGACATTTGTGATTCTTCATCCTCTCAGTTATGTTATCCTCCAAACAAATGTGTGGAGTACACTGGAATTTGATATACTGATCTGTCCAAAGAGCTGTATTTTTTGTTTGTTTGTTTGTTTTACTGGGAACTTGAACCTGGGTCTCTTCAGGTTGCCTCCATTCACAATAACAATCTGACCAAGTGCTCTTTGGCAAGTCTTAGGAGGAAGAAGCATAGGACTGCTTCCCTAAGAGCTTAAGTTTTCAAAATTTTAGAATCAATATTTACACAATTGAAAGGAACCTTAGGGAGTCTTGTTACAATCTTGTTACAATCCTGAGATTCCTAAAGGGCCATTTCCTTGAGAGAAAACTGGTGAGTGATGGCCATCCAAAATGTATCCTCCGTGTTTCTAAGCTAAAAAGGAGTTGATTCCCCTCCTGCTATGGTGCTTCTAAGATAATTAGGTCACTGACAAGCCAAGATATCTCCCCTTCTCTGCAGAGAGGATTGTAGCCTTTCAAGGGAGAAGAAAAATGTGAATTTATTCACTGAGCCTGAGCGTGCTGGCTAAGCCTCAAGGTCAACTTCACCCCTGAGCCTCCTCTATCTCTCTGAATTAAATGGCTTCAGCAAGAATATGAAACACGGTAAATACATCATTGTTAGTGGGTGTTCTGAGCAAGACTTCAGGAGTGCCAAACATGTGGCAATTTGTAACCAGGCTCAGTTCTTAAGTCATTTTGTCACAATATTACTTAAGCTCAATTACAGGCAGGTTTCTCGTCATCCCTTAGCTATAAAGTGATGACCTTGCCGGGGAATAATTATTTATTTTTCACTGCTTTTCACAGGCTGTACTTGTCAATGATTCCCTGAAATGTTCATTAATTTTTTCAAAATGAAACAGGGAAGGGAAAGGCTCACACCTTGTTGGAAGAATGATGTTCATGCCTCTATTTGAGAAAACGTCTTATTGGAATTGACTAAAGGGACATTTGATGGCAAAGCCATAGCTCACATCATCTATTACCCTTGCTTTTTGTCTGCATCATAAAATCACTACTATCTCATATTTTCTTTTGATTTTCAGCTTGCACGTATCACAGACATGCAAATTAACCTGTCAGAATAACAGAGTTGGAAGGGATCTTGGAGGTCTTCTAGTCTAACCACCTGGTCAGGCAGGAAGCCCTATACCATTTCAGACAAAATTTATACCATTCATGCATGGACAAAGTTTTGTATCCTTTCTTCAAAGAGATTCTAGCTGGGAAGTGCAGCCTGGACTTAACTAAAGGTCTCTTTTCACTTATTCCACATGTGAAAATGAGATACTAGATTTACTCAGACCTGACACACCTCAGTTAGGTATAGCTGTGCCAGCCTTATTTTAATCTTCGGGAGCTGTTGATTTCAGGAAAGGAATGTTCATTTGCTGTTATAATAGCCTGCATTAGACTCTACTTTTCTGGAATCGTATGTGAATTTTGGGCAGTCTTGCTAGATATGATCTTCTAAGACCAACAATGAACACAATAAAAGCTTTTGCAAACCCTAGTCCACTTCAGGTTATGGCACCTGTAATATCAGTGGTGCCTTGAACACCCTAGATAGTATAGTACTTGCCAAAATTGTTATTTAATTATTGACATCTTATATTTTTTCTAATCTTTTGTGGTCTTCTTACAGGAGACTTCAGATAAGACCTGGAACATCTCATGAGACTTTAGGCAGTTTCATGGGATTGATGTTCTTGCATAAATTAGTACCAAATGTCTGCCTTCCTCTATAGGATTGCAAAGCTTAGATCTCTGAAATCTTGTGAGATATGGTGAACTTGCAAGATGTTTTTTATTTTTAGAAAAATAATGAGTTTTTGGTGCTTGGTGCTTCAAAATGTTACCAAGCCCTGTAATGGAGTGGTCTCTTGGAACAGGTGGGTATATGGATGAAGTGAAAGGATAGTAAAAGAGAAAAATGAAGCATAGAAAGTTCATATTGCAATAATGCTACTTGTGATCATAATTATCTCTGTCTTCTTCACTGTATTTCTCCCAGACATCACTATTTATTAAATTCTACCACCTTGGGTTCATGTGTATTATGATCCCATAATAATTCCAGAAATGAAATGTACTAGGCCCACGAGAACATATAACACCATAAATGAAATGCTACCACACTTCTTTGTTGGTTTTGATTTTGTAGACTGCTACAAAAGCAGTAGGGATGCTTCTCTCAAAATGGGTAGAATTGTTGTTCTTTGGAGAAGCTGGTACTAAGACCAGTGGTGGGATTCAAATATGTGAACAACGGGTTCTCTGTGTGGATGATGCTTCTGTAAGTCCATTCTGGGCCTGGGCAACAAAAAATTAGCTACCGGTTCTGCTGAAGTGGTGTAAACTGGCTGAATCCCATCACTGACTTAAGACCTACTAGGATTTTGTAACGTTATGGTTTTATGGCAGGTTGAAGAGCCTGGCTGAAGGAGAGCAGTTGATTCTGTGCACTGGTGGGATTCAAATACCTGAACAACTGGTTCTTTTATTGGATGCAGGCCTGGGCTTCCAAGGCCTAGAACAGACTTCCGGAAATGGCATCCATGCACTTGCAGTAGGCCATTCTAGGCCTGGGAGGCCTCCTTCAGACCTCCAAGGCCTAGACTGGACTTCTGGAAGCACTGTGCATTAAGCCAGTTCTCTGAACTCAGCAAAATTTAGCTACCAGTTCTACCAACTTGCCGAATCCCACCACTGAGTCTGTGCCAACATCATGTTATTTTTTAGGGAGGGCAGATGACTCAACAGAGGCAAAAATGGATGGGAAAAAATGATGGAAAGTACCTGTAACACATATATGTTATGGATATAAGATATAAAAACAGGTAGGAAAAGCATAGAAGATAGAGGTGGTGGTAGCTATGTTTTAGATACTATAGGACTTGCCACTGAGGAGGATATCACTTGGGAAATGTGTAGAGATATAGAGCCTGCAAGTCCAGAGATTCCAATCCTGAAATGAGGAAGATCAGGAAGAAAATCCTGGAGTAGCATCTGAACATGTGGAGAGACCAGGAGAACGGACAGTGTTATGTTTAAGGTGATTTTGATACTGGAGAGTCAAACTGTGTGAGTTAAACATTTTGTTTGGCAGCAGAACAGCCAGGAAAATTGACAGGCGTTCCAAAATCAGCCATTGAAAAACAGAGCAGAAAAAGATGGTGAAATCCAGCACAGGTAAAAGTGAAGGAAACATTGAAAGGTTGTTGAGATGTTGAGAATTAAGGAGTGTGTGTGCATGCGTGTGCATTTTCACTTGTATATGGTAACTCATGCTATTATAGTTCTATAAATATAAATAGAACCGTGGTAGCGCAGTGGTTAGAATGCAGTATTGCAGGTTAACTCTGAATTTCACTGTCAGGAGTTTGATCCTGACCAGTTCAAGGTTGACTCAGCCTTCCATCTTTTCAAGGTCAGTAAAATGAAGACCCGGATTGTTGGGGGCCAAACCCTGCCTTTGTAAACCACTTAGAGAGGGCTGTAAAGCACTATAAAGCAGTATATAAGTCTAAGCGCTATTGCTATCTTAGCATTTAGAACAAACTTCTTCATTTGTTGCTGTCCATGTCTATGGAGATTTTCAATGATCTAGGTCACAGTCATCCCAAAGATGCTTTTTTTTCAAAAGGAAACTGGACTTTCTTGGGGGTATTTTTGTTTCTCATCCAAGAAGTTTCTTCAGTTCTGAACTGAAGAAGCTTCTTGGATGAGAAAAGAAGCATTTTCAGATGAGAAAAAAACCCCAAAAATCCAGTTGCCATTTGGGACAAATGCTGTCATGTTTATGTGTCTTTCAGATCTTATCCTGACCCCATCTCTGACAAGTATATTTATCACAGAATAACCAAACAAGTATTAAGCAAATTTACAGCAAGCAGTGCTAATCAAAAACTACATTAGCATGTAATTCCAAAAGATGCTAATTTCTAGGCATTTTTAAAAAGCAAGTCTGCCAGCAACTCCAGTTATAATCTTTGGTAGACCTTGGAAATTTCACAAACCGATATTTGGATAGAATTTTCTCAGCTTTTTTATAAAAGAGTGTAGAACTTCAGGGCTTCCAAAGACTTCAGATAAAAAAAAAACCCACTTAATGGAAATAAAAAATGTCCTTGCCTGGAATTAAACGAATGCAGGTTTATAGGAACACTAAAAACATTTTTAAAAATCATGTCACCTCTAAGGCTCTAGGCAACGTATGATGAATATTGTGGAACTGTTGTCAGGCTGGCCAATAGCAGGGAATGATAAGACAGCAAAGTCCACACATTGTGTGTCCCTGCCTTATATTGTGTCTCTCCTAGAATATCTTGAGCATAAAGATACATTTCTTCCTAATTGGAAGAATGCTGACATGTCAATATATCTAAGGGCTATAGCATTTCATAGATCTTCTGTCTACTCTAAGCATTTATTTTCTTGGTCTCCCTGGAGAAGACCTTCTGTGTAGATATAATGTAAGATCACAACTGAAATTTTAATTACATGTGTGATTTGTAGCTCCTTCTTAAGTTTGACTGCTCCTACCTTTTCCCCCCAAAGGCCTGCTTTATCTGTTAAGATTCTTTCTGAACATATTCCTAGTATTCGTACATATGTAAATCACTGGATTAATCAAGGAAAATGTGTAAGCAAGAACAAGATTGCACTTTGCTTGTCTGTCAAAATGTTCAGAGGGACTATATGTGAGAAGCTTTGGAGGTAACAAAATGAAAATATACATTTTCTGTTAATTATAATTTGAGGCTGTAAACCTAGTTCCATTTAATTTACAAATCCTATGTTGCAATGTACAATTGTGGGACATTTTGAATTGGCAGATCTAGTTGTTTCTGATGGTTGTACTCCAGGATGCAACCACAAATAATGAAATAACCCTAAAGAACTGGAACTGGAGTTTACAGGATTTGAAGGTTTAGATTCCAGAGGACTGGAAACTGACAAAAAGATCACCAAGTGCTTGATTGATTATGTATCATCAAGTCATTTTTTTTTTTACTCCTAGCAACCACGAAGGTAGATTTTATCTATGACAATCTATCCCTAACCTGGTCTTCCAGGTCTTCCAACTGTGTACTCATCCTCACTCCAAGTCCATCCACTTTGTTTTTTGTCCTCTTTTTTGTCTTTCCTTCCATCTTTCTTGGCATTAGAGCCTTCTCCAAGGAGCTAAGTCTTCACATAAACTGTCCAAAGTAAGATAATTTGTGCCTCAACTTAGAACTCTGGATTGATCTGTTTGATGATCCATTTATGTAGCGATGAAAGAGGGAGAGACTCTTTCACAAAGATCAAAGAAACAACATAGTATGTCTAATACAGGTAGTCCTCGATGTATGACCATAACTGAGCCCAAAATTTATGTTGCTAAGAGAGACATTTGTTAAGTGAATTTCACCCCATTTTTCATCTTTTCTTGCCACAGTGGTTAAGTGAATCACTGCAGTTGTTAAGTTAGTAACACGGTTGTCAAGTGAATCTAACTTCCCCATTGACTTTGCTTTTCATGATTACATGACTCAAGGACACTGCAACTATCATAAATATAAGTCTGTTGTGCCAAGTGTTTCAATTTTGATCACATGATGCTACAAGGGTCTTAAATGTGAAAAAAGGTAAAAAAAAATCACTTTTTTCAGTGCCATTATAATTTTGAACAATCACTAAATGAAGTTGAGGGCAACTTGTAGTTATGCAGATAAGGGCTTTAGTTCAGCAAGGTTTCTGTCTATAGGCAAGCAACAATAAAGAAACTACTCTGAAGTAACTCCTCATATTGTTCTTGATTCCTTGGGCCTGACAATGTAATTGTTTTCTTGGCTGTCCACAATATTCTCAGGAGCCTTATCTAACACCAAAGTTCAAAAGCATTAATATTTTTTCCTATGCTGCTTTTTCAAAGTCCGACTTGTACATCCATAAAGTATCACAGGGAATACCATGGCTTATACTATTTTGATCTTTTCAGGTATTGAGACCTCACAACATTTGGATATCTTCTCTCAGATTCTCATGGTTTCTACCAAGTGCTAATCTACAGAACACTTTTTGACCTCTTGTTCCTTTTATTGTTGATTGTTGCTCCTAAAGGGCAGAAACTATTCACCCCTATGATTCACAACTTCTGGAGGCAAGTTGTTCCACTGATTAATTGTTCCTGACAGTTAGAACAATTCATCAGTGGAACAGCTTGCCTCCAGAAATTGTGAATGCTCCAACACTGGAAGTTTTTAAGAAGAGATTGGACCAACCATTTGTCTGAAATGGTATAGGGTTTCCTGCCCGAGCAGGGGGTTGGACTAGATGACCTCCAAGGTCCCTTCCAACTCTGTTATTCTATTCTATATCTTCATTGCTAATTTTAATTCTGATTGTTATCAGAAAAATGCAGGAATAAGCTGAATTTTGGTCAGCTGGGATCTTTTGTTTCCCCACTCTATTTTGTCCACAATGAAAATTTGCATTAAAATAATGTCCAAGAAGAAGGTGACTATATACAGTTGGACTGTTGCCAGTTGCTGGAAAATCAGGGTAGAGATAAGAGTTGTACATTTACGCAAACTTAATATGGTAGACAGTCCAGAGCTGCCAGCCTCCAAATCATGGATAGGTGAAATAATTCCCCAAGGATGTATATATTTATTTATTTGTTTTGTAAGGTTGCTCAGTTCCACCACAACCATATTCATAAAGAAAAAAATGATGGACAACTGAAAAGGAGCAGATCCATTATAATATTCTCACAAGTTCAGGTTTATGTTTGTGAACCATGGGTATATAAAACTACAGTTAAATCTTCATAATGCTAGCCTTTGCAATCCCATGCTTATTATGTATATTTGAATTTACTGAATAGAGAGATACTGTGCATTACAGAAATCTGCTTTTGCATACATCAAGCCTCAGACCAATATATAGTATTTCAGTTTAAACTTTAGCTTGAAATCCTAGAGCAGGAAGCAGCCATTTCTTCAGTGCAGGGATCCATATTAAAGCATCCCAGAATGATGATTCTCTAGCCACAGTATTAATACCTCCAATGAAAGACCCTCCACTTCTTCTCATCAAATATTCTCCATCATTTTTCTTTCCCACAAGAGAAAATCTGATGTTCCTCTGATGTAACGTGATCCATAGCAGTTCACTGTTCCCAGAATGTTAATGTTAATTTTGGCTCTGACAACCCTGGTTCATGGTGCTGGCTCTCCAGATTGCAATGATGTACCTGTCTTTTCCACATCAAACCTTTCTTTTGCCTCTGGCCACACCAGCAGCTAGACAATTTTTAATCCACCCACATCATAAATACCATTGTTATTCATACTTGCCCTTGGTTCTTCCTCAGTAGCTTTGTGGATATTTTTTTTGAACATTTTCCGGAGGGGGGGGGAGGGCTCATCTTTCAATATCAGGTTGATCTTATCCCAGTTGTAAATATCCAGTTGGTTTTCTTGGCAGAATATCAGAGGAAGTTACTATTTCCTTCTTTAATGGATTGTATTTAGTCTGATCCTTTGCCCAGGTCCTGAGCATTTTTCTGGAAATAAACACAACGAAAGTCACTGGGATACATAAAGAGGAAATATTGCTTTCCTTGCTGTCCCCCCTGAATCTTTGGTAACATTTAAGTCATGCAAATATATAACATAAGAGATAGGAGCTCTGTTATAGAACAAATTGGGACAGGATACCCAATGTTTCTAATTCTTCATAATAGTATTTGCCTTAATAATAAGGGTTAGAAAAAGAAACCCCTCTAATGATCTAAATTAATTTTTAAACAATGATTACACAAGTCAAAGCAATTGGGATAAGAATTTATTTTTTACAGTATTATTATTATAACTATCTAATTTAAAATACCAGTGTGGTTTGCAACAGTTTTCTTTTTTCTTTGTTTTAATTTTGTTTATGCGTTCAATCAAATGTTTGAAGAAATGTTTGAACTTAGTAGAAATTAAAATTGGCTGCATCTGAGCATCATAGTAAGTTATACTGTGCTTTGATTTGAGTACAATGTGAACCCAGTCAATTGTAATTCATAAATAATAGCTTATGGTTTAATATGCTGGGTGAATCTATTCAATTCAACACAATCAATATTATGTGTGAACTAGCTCAATATTAGACTGTTGGCACCTTGGTCAAATGTTATCGTAAGGCATTGATGGGTGACAATTATTGTTTAATAATTAATAATGGTCTCTTTAACTAAGGTCCAGTGACCATAGTTTATAAATATCTAAAATATCATGGCAAATCAAAATCAATTAACCTTCATCATGATTTAGAATAAATACATGAATCCAGGCATCACTTCAAACAATGCTAAATGTAGACAAATGTGAATCACATTTCCTGTTCTCTAACTTATAATATCCGAAGCAAAAGACATGTGATTTTCCCTGGCTTTAGTTCCATAAAATCCATGTGCAAATGTAGGCTGTGTGGTGCAGAAATAATGCAAAATTTAGCATTTCAAACCATCCATTACCTATGAAATAAAAGCCATATTTTAAAGTCCCATCCATGCAGCTGATGTCATTGGACATGTCCCATGCAGGTCTTGAAGTCCAAAAGAATCACAAAAACAGTAAACTTTAGCCCTATTGTTTGAAAAAACCTATACTTCTCCATCCTAAGATATCCTTCATCTGGAAGACACGGGGGGGGGGGAGAGACAGGAGGTATCTAAAGAATCACTACTGTTCAATTTTTCCAAATATCTCCTAGTGTCAGGTTTTTAGCTTATTATTATTATTATTATTATTATTATTATTATTATTATTATTATTATTATTATTATTATTATTATTATTATTATTATTTAAACTTATATGCTGCCCTTCTCCCAAGACTCAGGGTGGCTCACAACAAGAATAGTGCCCAAATATCTAGCAGATGGAGAGACATAACTGGAAAGAACCAAAAGGCCATAGAATATCAGGCAAAACATTGGTTAAAGTGACACTTCTGATACACTTTTCTAGATAAAGACAAAATGAAAAAAAATTGAATAAAATTTGGCTGATCATTTCTGAAGATGATCCCTTTCCTTAGAACCTTCCTTGCTCCCAAACATGTGGAAAAGGAGAAAATGGCTAAAAGCTGATCTGTGGTTTCTTCCTAAATGTTTTCTCATTTATTATTGCACTAAAATATTTATACAAGGTGGTTTCTTGAAAAACAGGCTGATTGTGAAAACAATTTACTGCTTCCCCCCCCCCTTGCATGGAAGTACACTGAGGTTCAGATTTACAACACTGGGGCTATGTTTTGAGCTTGTTTATATAGCCATGATGTTGTGAACATCTTCCGCTAACGAGCTCAAATTGTAGCAGACCTATGCATGCGAAAAATGAGAGAGAGAGAGAGAGATGTCAACCCATCCCAAAGTGTAAAAACTCCACAACCTCCATCCATTCCACCAAGACTTTGCTTTTACAACTTAACCTGCACCACAGAAATGCTAGCAGGTGGTTTCATTCCTGGGTAATGGCTAAACTCAAAGAGAGAAACTAAAGTGCAGTTAAAAATCCCTGGTTTTGATGCATCTTTTGTTGCTGTTTGCTATATAAAATGAAAATAAAAGCCCAATGATTTATTAGTGGTGCTGTAGAGTTTTATTGAAATTCGACTTAATTAGCTAGGTAATTTGCTAGAGCCAGAATTTAGCATTTTTTATATAACATATATTGCTGCTAGCAAAATAGAGATGTACCAGGCTGCCTATATGAAAGAAATTCATTGGAACATAAAAGCAACAACAACAAATGGCCTTTGAATTCCAAGGTACATTGCTAGAGAAGCCATTAATAGATTCAGCTAAGATTGTTTACTGTACTAAGTGCCCAATGTACAGTAGACTCGAGACATCTGTGGTCTGAAGCCTAATCCACCTTCCTGTTAAAAAAGTTGGCAACACTATTTAGACACCAGTTCACCAATCCCTGCCATCTCTAGGACTGCCTGAAGCAAGCCACTTTGCCCTGCAGAATACCAAGATGAAGACTGGGATGCTGCTAGACTTCAGCCCCCTCCATCCCACCCACCCCCAAATTCTTTTCCCTTGGATAACGTAATATCATCCATCATAGGATTTGCTTGGGGTCTTTTTTGCCCAAAGGGTCTTCTCTTTCCCTTGTTCCCCTGCACTTCAAATGATTTATTTTCAGAAACAAGACCACTTCATGAAGGCGTGAGTTTTACCTTCATTGAATAAGCATTGGCTGGGGATCCTACAAGGTTGGACTAGATGACCTAGAAAATACCACCCAACTTTATGTTAATCAAATATAGGAACCCAATATAATCGTTGGACTATAGGATACTCAGACAGGATTGACAGGGCTCAGAAAACAGGGTAAGCAACTAGACAGGGTCCTATAATCTATATAGGTAAGCCCACTCAATAGTATTATTTATAGCATATTATTTTTACAAGCCTGTGGGAATGTATGGGAATATTCTCAGTCCTGAGACATAGAAGGCTCTTCTGAGGGTTTTCTTTCCTTATTTAGAGTCACTGATAGTTGTAGGGGCTTACAAGAGAAGGGTCTATAGCCAGCTTGCCTTTGCCACCAAGTAGAATTAGGAAGGCAGGTTCAGTGGTTGCTCAGTAATAGAGATAAGGGATTTTTTTCCCCTTTCCCAGTCACTCTGTAGACCCAACTCTTTTCCCTGGAGGACTACTTAAATAGGCTGGGCCTCACATTTGGTCAAATGATAGTGGTCACTCAAGAGGTCACTTTAACCAAAACAACACTGTTTTTTTTATTATTATAAAATTTTTTTTTATTAAAACAATCAACATTAAACATAAGAAGCAATAATCATAGAACCTGAAATACAACACTAAGTATTAGTCTTTGTAAATGTTTGATTTGGTAAACATTCCTCATTCCTCGCGTCAAGCCTCAACTATACGCCTGTTACATTATATTTGATTGATGTTTCTCTTGTATATAGTCTATCCACCGTTTCCAGTCTATCACATATTGTTCATTCGAGTGATCCCAGAATTAGATTCATCTCAGTAGTAGTGCAATCTTTTATGATCCCTAACAAATGATCCTGAGGTAGAAATTCAATAACCTGAGGTTGAAATTCAATCCGCTTTTTCAATATTATGGCAAACAACATTAAACATAAGATCATATTAAGAAGCAATCATCATAGAACATAAAATATAACATTAGGTATTAGTCTTTGTAAACGTCTGATTTGGTAAACATTCTTCCCTCTTCACGTCAAGCCTCAACTATACGCCAGATGCATTTTATTTGATTGATGCTTCTCTTGTATATAGTCTATCCACTGTTTCCAGTCTATCAAATATTGTTCATTTGAGCGATCTTTCAAGTACGCCGATATTTTCGCCATTTTCGCCAAATTTATTACTTTCAAAGTCCATTCTTCCATAGGTGGTATGTCTGGCTTCTTCCAGTATTGTCCCACCAGCAATCTAGCCGCTGTGATCAAGTTCAGAAATAAGTTCGTCTCTGAGGTAGTGCAATCTTTTATGATCCCTAACAAAAAAACCTGAGGTAGAAATTCAATATGCTTTTTGAAAATGGTCTGGAGTGTCCACCATATCTTCCTCCAGAAGGCTTTAATTTTTCTACATGTCCACCAAATGTGAAAATAAGTAGCCTCCCCATTACCACACCTCCAACATTTAGATTGGGTGTCTGGATAGATGTATGATAGTTTTTTCGGATCTAGATGCCACCTATAGAACATCTTGTAAAAGCTTTCCCTTAGCTGTTGCGCTTTCGTAAATACTACGTTTCTCACCCAGATTTCCTCCCACGTGTCCATGGTGATAGAATGCCCAAAGTCTTGTTCCCACTTTACCATACAGTTCTTGACTAGCACGGTTTCAGAGTCCATTTCTATCAGAACGCCGTACACTCGTTTGATATGCCAGATCCCCTGCTCTCTAATCTGTTCAATTAAATTCTCATCAGTCTGGGATAAACCCTTCTTCTTGTCTTTATGCCACCTTGACTGCAGTTGTAGATATGATAGCCAGGTACCTCCTATTCCTTCATCTGCTAGCATTGTTTGAGGTTTTAAGGAGAACCCATTGTCCTCTTCCAGTATAAGTTTACTGTAGGGCACCACTTCCTGCCCTTGGGATATGTTTATATCCCCTATTCGTGTCCAGGGATCATCCAGGTGGGGATCTTATCGTGTAGAAGGTACTTATATTTCCTCCAGACCCACAACAACGGAGTTCGTAGTGGATTTTCCCTGAAGTTCTTGTCAGCTTTTTTGTCGTAGACCAGGTATGCGTGCCATCCAAATAGTAGCCCATGCCCTTCGACATTCAATATTCTTTCGTTCGTCATGTTGATCCAGTCACTCAGCGCCACCAGTGTCACAGCATAGTAATATAGCTTTAAATTGGGCATTTTTAGTCCCCCTCTCTTCCTTGTGTCCTGGATGATTTTTAGTTTCACCCTCGGTTTCTTGCCGTCCCAAATAAATCTGTTGATGCCCTTCTGCCATTCCTCTAAGTCCGTGTCCTTTCTAAGTATGGGTAGCATTTGAAAGAGAAAAAGAAATTTTGGCAGTACGTTCATTTTTACTGCTGCTATCCTGCCCAGCAGAGACAATTGTAGTGTTTTCCACCTTTCCAGATCTGCTTGTATCTTGTTCCACAGCACCTCGTAGTTGTTTTTGTATAATTTCGCATTCGTTGCTTCTATCTCCACTCCTAAGTATTTGACTTTCTTAACTATTTCACAAGCCGTTATTTTTTCCAAGTCTTGTTTTGCTTTGTTGTCCAGATTTTTGACTATCATCTTCGTTTTCGATATATTCACTTTAAAGCCTGATACCTTGCCGTAGTCTTTCATTATCTCCATCAATCTCCTTGCTGATTGTACTGGTTGCGACACTGTCACCAGCAGGTCGTCTGCGAAGGCACATAGTCTGTAGTCCTGTTGTCTAATCTGTATGCCCTTTATGTCCTCTGCTGCTCTTATCTTGTTCAGTAGAATCTCCAGCGTTAGAACAAATAGCAGGGGTGACAGCGTGCCTCGTGCCTCTTTCTATGTTGAATGAGTCTGTTAGTTCACCATTCACAATGATCTGGCCTGTTTGTTTCTGATAAATTGCCATTATGGAGTTGAGGAACTGCTTTCCCATTTTCATCCCCCGGACCAGGTTCGTCAGGAACGGCCAATTCAATCTGTCGAAGGCTTTTTCTGCGTCCACAAACATGAGAGTGGCAGGTACCTGGTTGTGCCTTTCCAAGTATTCTATTATGTTCAACAGCTGTCTCACGTTGGTTTTCACCTGACGTCCTTGTATAAACCCCGTTTGATCCGGGTGAATTATTTTTTGTAGTACAGTCATTAATCTGTTGGCCAGAACTTTTGTGAAGATTTTGTAGTCTGTGTTCAGTAGTGAGATGGGCCTGTAATTTGCCGGTTGTGCATTATCTTTTCCCTCTTTGGGGATTAGAGAAATGTAGGCTGTTTTCCAGGAGGGTTGGACTTGGCCTCCTTCTTGTATGCTGATAAATAGCTTTCTGAGGGGTTCTATTGTTTCCTCTTGGAGATGCTTGTAGTAGGTAGCTGTTATCCCATCCGTCCCGGGTGATTTTCCTTTTTTCAGTTGTTTGATCGCTGAGTGTATTTCCTCCTTTGTGATTAAGGCATTCAGGGCATCTCTTTGTTCATCGGTGAGTACCATTAACTTTTCGTTTTGTAGAAACTTTCCTATCTCTTTGTCATGTGTCTTCTCCTCGGCGTATAGCTTTGAGTAGAACTCGGTGAAAGCTTTCTTGATGGCTTCCTGTTTAAATTCTTCCTTGCCCTTGTACTCTATCTTTTCAATTATGTGGGCTTTCTGCTTCTTTCTTATGATATAAGCCAGCCATCGACCCGGTTTGTTGGCATTACAGAATGTCTTGTGTTTTACGTATTGTATATTCCTTGCTACTTGATCTGCCATCAGCAAGTCAAATTGTTTTCTTAGAATCTTAATTCCTTCTTTGGTGACTTTGTCCTCCGGTCTTTTTATTAATAGCTGCTCCTTTTTACTTATCTCATCTTCTAACTCCCTTCTTTTTTGTTCTTGTTTGCGTCGGTGCCTGGCGTTCATATTCATGAGGATCCCGCGCATATATGCCTTGCTGGCATCCCAAATCATTTCAATGTTCATATTTATACTAAAGAATTCCTTCATGGCACTTTTGCATTCAGCCACTTTTTCCTCATGTCTAAACAGGTTTTCATTGATTCTCCAGGATCTCCTCGATTTCCAATCCTGTCTTAATTCCATCCCTACCGGGTTATGGTCTGTTAGCACTTTGGGTAGGATTGACACAGCGTTTAGGCGAACGAGCAAGTCGCTAGATGTTAGGATAAAGTCAATTCTGGAGAATAATTGATGTCTGTCGGAGAAAAAGGCGAATTCTTGCTCTTTGCCGTGCCTTTCCCTCCATACGTCTGTCAGTACAAGGTCCTCCTTCACGTCGAAGAAAGATTTAGGTAATTTGGAGTGCTTTTGCGGGCTAGGTTTTGTCTTCTTCTTGTCCAGGGCAATCTCTATGACACCGTTCCAGTCTCCCAATATAATACATGATCTGTAGTTGAGCTGTATTAACTTCTTGTGAATCTTTTTGTAGAATTTTCCTTGTCATTGATTTGGTGCATATATGCCCATCACCAGAATCTTCTTGTCTTCCTGTGTTACTTCGATTGCTAGGTATCTACCCTGGGAGTCCAACTCTATTAGCTTAGCTATTACATGTTTCTTTACATATATAACAATCCCGTTCTTCTTTCCTGGTGCCGCTGCAACAAATTGTGTGCCTAGTTTGTTGTTGATTAAATATTTCTGATCCGCCGCTCTGATGTGTGTTTCTTGTAGGCAAATTATGCCATTTCTTCCTTGATATAGGTAGTGAAATATTTTCCTCCTTTTCTGAGGGGAATTTAATCCGTTAACGTTCCAGGTAAAATATTTAGTTGCCATCATCAGTTTCAGGATACTCTTGCAAGACCACTTCTGCTCTTTCTCCTGTTTTCTTCTTTGGTCTCGTTCCCATGATATCCAGATTGGTGCTCATGTTGCGTAGTGGGGTCTTGTCTTGCTGGTCTGTGCGTTTGGTAGTGGATCTTAGTAGCCTGCCCTCTGCGGTCTGCCCTGTTTCCTTGTTTTTGTTGCCCTCTGTTCTCTGTGCCATCGTATCTCGAGGTGGTCCATTCCTTTCTCCTGCTGCTGCGCCGGTCTGTGCTTCTGAGTGATTTGCTCGTTGTTCTGGGTCCCTTCCGCCTTCAAGTGGTCCATCTGCGTTGTCCCTCATTGTGGTTTGCGGTCCGTCCGTCTTCAGTTCCTTTTCAAGGAATTCTCTGGCTTTCTGGATCGAGTTCAGGTGATACCTCTTATTTTTATAAAGGAGTGACATTCCTGATGGGGCCTCCCATCGGTATTTCAGAGCGCGTGATCTCAACTCGTTGACCAGAAACTTGTAATCCTTTCTATCTCGTAGCATCATCGGGGGGGATCTCCTGCTCCTCTATGTATAATTTTTTGTTGTAGGAACCCCTTTGTTGCGAAGTGGATGACCACATCCCTTGGTAGGTGCCTGTTTGCTGCTGCCCATGTGTTAACTCTGTAGACTCTGTCGAATTGCCACACGATATCTTCGGCTTTCCTTCCCAGAAATGCTGCCAGGGCCCCTACAAAGAGTCTGAGCAGGTCTTCTTGGGTTTCGTTTGTTTTCTCTTTCCAACCTCTAAATCTCATAGCAGATGCCATTTGCCAGTATTGCATCATAATGGATTGGTCTTGGGCCACACTTTTCATCTCTGCTATCTGTCCCTCCATGTAGTTCTCCGCTCCTTCCATTCTCTTTTCCACACTCTCCCTGATCTCCTGGAGGTTTTTCCCCATTTCGTCCCCCAGTCCCTTGTATTGTGCTTGCATTGCCTCCTTAATTTGGTCCAGGTCTACAGCCATCGCTCTGCGTTGTTCTTCCAACTTTCTCTCTAGGTCTCTGCCCTGGTCCACCAACATCTGTTTTATATCTTTGCACCTTTCCTCCATCTTCTGTTCTGCGTCTATGCACCGTCTCTCCAACCTTGCACTTCCTCCAACTTTTTATCCATTCCATTCCATCCATCCTTTTTACCAGCATCTCCATCATCTCTTTTAATTCTTGTATCATGTGTGCTGTTGGGCAGGCTTGGGTTACCAGATGGGTCTGGGGGCCTGTGGTTGGATGGGAGGGTGTGGGGGTGGGTAAGGTGTTCCCTGGTGTTTTAGGAAACTGGGCTGGGGAGGATGCAGGTCCCTTTGTGGGTACCAGTTTGGTCTGTTTGGATGCCATCCTGGCCTCTGCCTATTGTTGGCCCTGCTTGTCTGTTGATTTTTAGAATAGTAGATAATGATCCAAATTTCTCTTTCCCAGCTCCAGAGCTATTACGTTCTGGCTGCTTTCTCTCTTTTCCCCTGCCTCCTCCCTTTGTGGGTTCACTGTGTTGGCCCTGGGGTTCTGGGTCACTTGGTTCAGGGGTGCAGCTGAGGGAGCTTCTCTCCTCCCATCTCTCTGCTGGTTCCTTCAGGCTTTCCACCTTCTCCTTCCTTGCTGTTTCTTTGTCTCTGCCTCCCTCTGTGCTTTCCCCCTGTGACTCTGTGATGCACTCCAGGCCCCCTCAGGTCTTCCCGCAGCCCTCTTCTCCTTTAACTACTCTTTGGGGGGTCCTCTTCCGTCTGTTAGACCCTCCCAGCGGCCCGCTCACCTCATGCAGGTGGTCTTTGCCTCTCTCTGTTTGCTCCATTTGCCTCTGTTCGTACCTGCTTTCTGTCAGCTCCGCTCGTCTCCTCCTCTGTTCTCCGTGCCAGGCTCTCTCCTCTGCTCTCCCGGCTTTCCTCTCCTCCTTCGGCTCGTCCGGGGGTCGTCTCCAGTTCGGCAGACTCTCCCGGCGGCCCCCGCTGCTCTCGCCGGCGTCTTTCTCCTTCTTCGCTCCACTCCCGCCGGCTCCCTCCGACAGCGTGGCCTCTTTGGGCTTGCCGGCTGGCTGGCCGGCCGGCCGCCACTGGCTTCCTCGGCCCCGTCCGCTGCCTTCTCGGGTCCCTCGGCGGCGATTTCCGCTTTGTCGGATCGGGCCGAGGGTCCTCTTCAGTTGCACCTTCTTCCCCGGCGCTTCCCTCTCCCGGCGGCCCGGTATTTTAAGGTAAAAAGAAAGCCCCGTCTCGGAGCTTTCTTCGGATGGCTCCGGTCCGCGTGACCGGAACCGGAAGTCCCTCCCAAAACAACACTGTTAAAACTGAATTTCCCTGATCTCAGAGCTGAGTTAGGTTAACCATGTGCAGGGCACTGAATTTAGCAATTGATGCTGGATGTGCAGGAAACATGTAGTAAAGCCATGGCTGATGGTTGTTTGGAGTGCAATCCTCTTTGTTTTTATTTAATTTATTTTTAATCCATTGTTTTATTTAGCCCATTTCAAACCTGCCTACATTGGTGGCTGTTACTATACTTTGTGGGAAGCAATTTCAAAACCCAGCTATAGAGCTCTTTCCATTCCCTATGCATGACCACACATACTTTTAAATTAATCTTTATAGTGTTTTCTCCAACTTGCTTTCAATCTCCCAAGCTTTATATAACTGTCTTCATAGCAGAGTTGCTTCAGGCTGTTTCTTTTGGATTTCACTTTCCAATAATTTTGTCAACTGTGTTCTTGAGGTGCACACGAAGCTCTCTCGTGACCCTGAATTAAGCCAAGCAAATGTTCAAGATTGGCAAAAGGAATTGTGTTTTTGATGTAAAGAAGACAGCATTCCTTCTTTTTCAATGGGCACAAGCCAAATGGAAACACCATTGCCCAATGTACTTTTGATGTTGCATTACTTTTTAATACTGTTGTATATAATTAGGTGGATATAGTAAAATTATCCATTTATCCACTGGATAGTGTCTTCTTTGAATTTGAACCAACAAATTTATATTAGGTGAGTCTTTTCTTTTTCTTTTTGGTATAGATTTTATTAGTTTTTATAGGGTTAGGGATAAGGTGGGGTCAGGATTAGGGTTGGGATTTGGGTTAGGGTTAAGGTTAGGGTTAGGGTTAAGGTTGGGGGTTTTCCAAATAACATTTTCAATATTTAGCAAAGAGCATAATGTCTGGGGACATGTATTTAACTAACAATAATAGATATAGTTAATTGTCACAAACAATATGTTAATTCATCAATCAATAGCCTTCTTCTTACTAATATATATTCAAAATTACATATCACATTCCTTTCTCTCTGACTCGTTTTTCTAGCCATTGATAAAAATTATCCCATGTTCTAAAATACAGAGTCTTCTTTCTCTTTTATCTTTAAAGTCAATCTATCCATTTTTGCACACTCTAGAATTTTCTTAATTAGTACTAACTAAGAGGAGACTTTTCCTAATTCAAAGATAGATGATCATTGATTGGCTGAGGCCTGGACATTTGATTGTTGGTGCAGACCAGTTTGGGCAAACCAGTGATTCAAATTATTTGGAGCCAGGAAGTTCTGGGAGATTTTGCTGCTTTCGAATGAGGAGGGTTCTTTAAAAAACAAAAAAACAAAAAAAACCTATCTTAAATGTATTTTAAGAGTCACAGTAGATTTTAATTTCTGAACAACACCCAGTGCAGATTGCACCCATTCCTAATGGTGAGATGTGGAGGTGGAGGTGAGAATATGGGCTCAAAACTCCAGGCCCTCAGTCTGACTAAGCCAAATCTCCTGCTAACCTTTTCAGCATCCACTGCCTGAGGCAGCCATTAAAGTAGCCTAATATAAAAGCTGGGCTTGCAAATGTTGTTTCACATTGTGGCCTCAGTTTGGAAGAAATTGCTTCAGCTACTAACACAAAGAAAAGTTGTGTGCCTATGTGAAGAGAGACAGGGAAAGAAGGAAGATGGGGAAAATGTAGCTTAAGTTGTCATTTCTATTTCTGATTTATTTGTATTCACTGAAACATTCCATAGTGAGAGCACAAAGGACCCAGTGAGATTATTGCAGGTAACAATAATACAGGTGTTTTATTATAACTATTTTAGACAAATGTAAACAGATAAACCAATATCATTTTTACATTATTTATTTTGTCTATCCCAAGGTGTAGGCTTCACTTGTATTGTCAATTCTCATGTGTTCTATATTCAAAGAAAAGCAAACCTAATAATGGAATCTAAGAGTTTTGTTAGGAAAAATACACACATTTGAGAGAAAATAGGTAACTGTCTGTGGTGTAGCACAGGCACTGGGGAGTCTGCATTGTGAAGTTGTTTTGATTGTTGCATGGTGCTTATTTCAGTATATTTTGCTACAAAAGAGAAAGGAGATAAGCCCTATTCTAAGTTATTTAGAATTTTTTTAAAAAAGCTCTGCTGCATCAGGCCATGGGACCATCAAGTCTAGTATTCGGTTCCTGCAATGGTCAACCAGATATTCCAAAATGAAGTAGTGTGATGGAAGGCAAAAACCTTGTTCCATTAGTCTCCACCAACAACTTGTACAGAAGACAGCAAGATTCCAGAAATGTGCTATTTAGACATTCTATTAGTAGCCAATGTTGGCCTCCTTGAGTTTGTCTAATCCTCTCCTCTTAATCTGGATCTGAATTCCATAGTTTGATGTTACATTGGGTTGAGAAGTGCTTCCTATTCCTCATCTCAAATCACCTACTATTTGACTACATTGGAGAAAAAGTAATCCACAGGTGTAAACAAAGTTGGAGACATACTCAATAATCCAAACTTACTTATGTACATTTAGACCTATACCCGCATTGCAAGAATCTGTATGGATTGGGACTCATTGTATATGAGCAAAAGCTTCACAGTGACCAAGAAATAAATAAATCAGGGTTTCAACCTCTGAGGAACTTCCACACATACTGTAATTCTATGCATGGAGACTTTCTTCCAGTAGAAACTTGCACTATCTACTTGGATGACCACAAAGAGAGCAATGCAATGTGTAGCTACTTATGCATATTTAAGATTCTTGTTATTGCTAGTAAACTACAGTAGTGCCTGAATATTTACAATTATTCAGGGAGAGGTTTTTTGTATCTTGTTTATTATCTCATAGCCTTGCTGTATCTCTTGACAAAAATGAAAATATTTGCATGTAATAAAATGTGTTTGGATTACGATTATATTTCCAGGAATTCAAGGAAGTGTAGTCCAAATTAGTGGCACAGAGGTTAGAATGCAATCGAATTCTGCTGACTGCCAGTAGTTCGATTCTGACCGGCCCAAGGTTGACTCAGCATTCCATCCTTCCAAGGTTGGTAAAATGAGGACCCAGATTGTTGGAGGCAATATGCTGACTCTGTAAATCACTTAGAGAGGGCTGCAAAGTATATATGAAGCAGTATATAAGTCGAAGTGCTATTGCTAATATATCTAAAAGATACTGGATCTGGGAAGGCTATTTCAGCAGATTATTAAAGAATTTTTAGGCATGTGTATAATTATCATTATACAATATATATAATATTGTAAGTCTTAAGTCTGTATGCATGTTTGTAATAATATGTCATTTTATTTGAGTTCATAATGCAGTTAATCTTTCTCTCAAACCATGAAAAATTATAAAAATAATAATAATCAAAACTCAGAAAAACAATTGAATCATCTTCCTAAAGGAAAACAGGACCTGGTCCCGTGAGTCTCAAAATGGATGGATGCCATCACCAAAATGTTCTTGCTTGTTGTATTTATCATGTTATCGTAAGCCATGAAAGACATCTGAAGCATCTAAAGAGCCAAGAAAGTTCATGTAGAATGAAGCAACCTAGGAATGAATATTTGAGTGATTCCTCCTCCACCCCAATCCCCCACCCTCCATTCTTATTTATTGTATCAGTACATTTAGGTTATAATTCCTTCCCTTTTATGCTTACCTTCAGTATTGTTAGCAAAAACATAGCCAAGGTTAAACATTTTTTACGTACCTACTGCTATCAATAAGAGGGATTTATATCTGTGTTATGCACAATTCTATCTATAGTACTTTTGGGGGGAGGGTGCTCTGTTTAATTCAAGGAGGCTTAACTTCTGACTATACAAGGAGAGGGGTGGATTGAAAGTACTCATTGCAGATTGTCACTGTTGTAAAATAGAGAAAGAGTCTTTGTAGCATTGTGTTTAAATCTTAAATACATTTGAAATGGTATGAAGGCTGTCTTCCAAATCTTGCATCATGCAGAGAATATTTGCTCAACCCTTGTTTGGACAGGCATATTGGTTAGACATAAATGCATCTCCTGGGGGGCAACTGTAGCTTTGCATGTAATTATGTATTTGAGGCATAAGCTATCTTCAGTTTTAGAAGATGAAAATCAATTGGGGCTACATTTGCAGCAGTTAGGAATGCTTTTAATAGATACCCAGGCCATTCAGCTCTCCATGTTTGTGTAATAACATTTTTCTTAGGTTTCACATTCTTCTTATTGATGCATTCTAGCATGCCCAGAAAATTCCTGCAGTTGAAGAATTCCTATCTTGTTTAAATCCAATCAAATAGGGTGAGAACTTAACCTTGTCTTTTCTGTTTCACAAAGACCCTTTTTTGTGTGTGACAAACTCTTACCTGCTGATGTGGGTATTACCGTGTGTTTTTATTAACGCGCAAAGAATATTTCCCTAGCAGAATTCTTTACACAGTCCTGTGATGCAGTCATAAAGTTCTAAAAACATTCCTATAGCATATCTCTGTTATCCCTGTCAGCTGTTTCCAGCATTAAAGTCCTGGGTACTATTATCTTAGGCATGCGTATCTCAAAGTAAGTCCTGTAAAGTTTAATATGTTAGCACAACTTTCAATCCTAACCAACTGGGGCAAAGTTTTCAGTAGTCATGCTCTGCATTTTACATCAGCATAGTGTGAGAAGTTTTATATTAAAAAATATTTTATTCTTTATTCTGTTCCCATCTTCCCTTAAAACATTAACAGAATCCACAATGGTCTGGGGATCAGCGTCTCCACTAGATAATTGACAGTCAAGCTGAAGCTAAATTAATCAAGTAAAAATAATCAAACAAGGGGGAAAATCCTTTACACAAACTTCCTCAAACTTCCAAATAAGTTACCCAGACCCAGTCCACATATCAAAGGATAAGATCTGCAAACACAATAGAGTTAATTAAATTAGGTCTCTCAGCGTTACTGCATGTTCACAAGAATACATATCCACACACGCGCGTGCGCGCACACACACACACAAACAACGCCCCCCCCAAGTGTCACCGTAGAATCAGCACATAGAGATTTCCACATCCTGGCCAAGCTCCCCCTATACAAATCTGCTGATGTACCCCATTTCTCTGCAGCTGTCCCTAAAGGCAAACTGTTTGCTTTTAGGAATAAATATTTCTTCTTTCCTCACAGCTGTCTGGATCTCATTTTTATTTATTCTTGTGCAATCCTAGCTCGAGTTGAAACACAAATTATTCTTCTGGTTGAAACACAAATTATTCTTCTGACAATAGTGTTCAAGGCAGTTTTCTTTGACTTCAATATTTGAGCAAATATATTTATCAAATAAAACTGGGGTAATAAGAACACTACATTAGCAGACCACCTCTCAGGTTCTGAATGGTGTAACCATTTCTTCTGCTCTCTACTGCAAAATTTTCCCTTCCCCACAAAATCTACAGACAGTGTTAGCAACTGCTCAGCCATGTTTCAAGTTCAAAGGAAGAGTTATAACTCAGTGGACGAGTCTCTGTTTTGCATAGCAAAAGATTCCAGTTTAAATTTGTCCTGCCTCTTCTGGTAGGACTGAAAAAAAAAATACTCCCCTATGAAACCTAGGGAGTTGCTGTCAGTCAGTGTAACTGACCTAGAGCAAAATGGACTGATCTGATTTGGTGACTAACCTCTTTCTGTGTCCTATTTTAAAACAATTGCTTTCTCTTTTTCTGTTGTAATTTATATATTAAAACATAGAATAAAAAAGCTACATAAAAATATTTTTAAAAAAATATTACTAAATAAAGAAGTTTATAATTACTATAAAATTTCAAATGAATGTATGCATTAATTAAATGTAGCTATTTTAGAACATTGGATCCTTTTCCTGGCAAAGCACTTTAGAGTGACGGTGCTTTAAATACCTAAGATGTTCTTAAGACGGTTATTCTATGCTTTTATTGTGGAATATGGCCTTCACTACTCAAAATAAATTTATTATGTTAATATGGTCTACAGTTTCATCTTTGTTACAGCATTGCCCATCTTCCATCCCAGAAAAAAAATCTGTGAATGATGTTGAATATTCTGGAAAGAAATAATTTAAATGCTTGGATGAAAAATTGGAATGCTTGGATGAAAAATTTGTGAAATCAATATTTAAAATGTAAATGCATGTGCACGTGTACACACACAAGCATAGACCATAGCATAGAGCATAGTAACAACATGATGGAGATTTTTATATCAAGTAATTTAGCTTCAAACGGAAACTTTTATTATAAAACAAATATCTTGATGTACACTGTTCCTTCATTTTTTTTCATTTCATTTCCAATGATAAATTTAATTTTGAAAAAGTCAAATAATCATAATTGTAATCCAAAACTCTAATTAATATTGATATAACATCCCTTTTGTCCCTCTTATCTATATTCAATACTGTAATGCGACTAAAAAAATAGAATATTAAGAATGTAACTATATTACATAAATATCACTATACTGTATTGAAATAACATATTGCATTAAAATGGAAAAGATGCAGCAATAGATGGTCTATGTGACTAGATTTAATAATATGTTAAAAGATTGAGCTAGTTCTGTATTAACACTTTATGGATACATTTTTAGTTTCTTCAAATGTCACTCATTTAATCATACTTATGCGCTCTCTCCCGCTCCTGATCTGCATATTCTTTTCCGATAATACCAACAATGTTATATTTTTGATTGAACTTTATTATATCTTCTGCTTATTGTATTTCACCAATAAACTGTTTTAAAAAAAAGAAAAAAGTCTATTGGATCTTTGAACTTATTTGAAATATTTTTTATTTGATTCCACATATTGAATAGATTCATCAATTCAGCTTGAAGAGTTGATTTGAAAGGGGTGATTCAGTTGAATGGCCTTTCAATTGAAACTTCATGTAGCATTAGAGACATTCACCGATCGAAGGGGTGAAGGGTAGGCCTAAGAAATGAAAATAGATGACAGGCAAGAATTCATTGCTTTGATGGATTTCACTTGCAGAGTGATGGCATTTAACTAGAAAGCAATGGTCTTTCAGTAGCTTAGAATTTACAGAAATGGGTGTATACATCTGCTTAGCATGCAGACTGCCCAGGTTCGAATCCCGGAAGGGTGAGTTCTGACTGAAGAGAGTTAAGAAACTCGAAATGGCTATACAGAAATCCCTTATTTCTTTGTCAACAATTTTAAACAACATATATATATTTGTGCTTGCAGGATGGCTCTGGGTTGAGCTGAAACAAGCAAAAGGAAAGAATGATTCCTTCCTCCCATATTTGGGTTTACAGGGTGCAATCTAAAAAAAAAAAATAACCACTTGACACATATCCTTACTGCCTGACTACTGACAAAGCGGGAGAGAACTTGTGGCTCAATAGGTTAAAACATCTGCTTAGCATGCAGACTGCCCAGGTTCGAACCCGTCCCACGTAGAATTTGAAGTGTCTTGGCAACGTTTCTAGCACGATTTCGTGTTTGGCATTGCTGCTAGAAGCACGAAGCCGAAAGCACCAGCCTGAAGATGACGAATGTGACTTCGTCGAAACGTCACCAAGACACTTCAAATTCTACGTGGGAGAAAACCCGAAGAACCAAAGACCTACATACAAACACCCGCGAAAACCTCAGAAAACACACACACACACACACACACACACACGTGTGTGTGTGTGTGTGTGTGTGTGTGTGTGTGTACCTGTCCTTCATAGTTTTCTCCATCTTTTACTTAAATTTCTCAACAAGCCTTGGACTAAAATTAAAACAAAGAATTGTCTTTCTAATTAAACAGCATTTGGATACGGTCTATGCTTTTCCTTGCAGGCTGAAGGATGAACTTCAGTGAAAACAGATGGTCACCATGGTATTAAAAACTAAATACTTAATTCAAGCTTTTAATTGAAAACAATTGGACCCTGCTGGATGGTAATTACCTTGACTGTTTGCAGATAGCATTTCAGCATTTGTATCTATGCAGGAAGACAGCTGAAAAGTTAATAAGAATGCCACGATCTACTTATGATAAGCAAAGAGCGCCCAAACTTGTTTGCACTATTGGCTTCTTTGCCTCTAAGGTGGCTTCAAGAGGTTAGTAGTGTGAAACAGAATATACTGCTGCAGAAGATGAAATGTTTATTGATTCATAAAATAGTCTGAGGTATACTTATGTGGTCTCTCCCACCCCTTTCTTCCCAAGTTAAAAACTAAATTATTGAAATTTTGCTCCAGTGATTCACTCTTCCCCTCTCTTCTGTGTAGTATAATGTCAGAAACTCCATTACAACATTAAACAAGTATATTTTACAGTTTTCTGATCCACACCATTTTTATGAGATGCTTAGTTACTATATACCAGGGGTAGGCAACCTTGGCTCTTTTATGACTTGTGGACTTCAACTCCCAGAATTCCTGAGCCAGCCATGCTGAGGGGAAAGGGAAAGGTTTCTAAACTGAGCCATGCTGGCTCAGGAATTCTGGGAGTTGAAGTCCACGAGTCATAAAAGAGCCAAGGTTGCCTACCCCTGTTATATACCATGGTCTTGGAAGATGGCTTGTTGCCTTCTGCAACCATGCATTTTTAAGCAGCGTAGCTCATATACTTCCTTTCTTTGGCATTTGTCAGCCTAAATGCTGCCGGAACATTGAACAGAAGCTCTTGCACTCATTTAATAATTTATTTTTTAATTTTGCTTTTTTATTTATTAGTATATAGGACTATTCTTCCCCACCTGATGATACCTTTTAGGTATGTTGATCTTCATCAATTTCTTAATTTTTGCCAGCCTTTGATCTGGCGGCTGATACTCAGGAATGTTCTGCTCCAGGGGTGTTCAACTTTTAAGACTTTTGAAGTTCAACTCCCTAACTTCTACAGCCAGCATGGTTGGATATTCCTCTTTAGTCAAACAGGTAGCAACCACCTTCCCAAACCCCCATACTACAACTAAGTGTCCTTTTAAAAAAAATGTTTGGGGAAAAACAGTTTTTAAAAAGGCAGCTAGAAATATGGCATAATCTTTCTGCCCATCTGGCACTGCTGGGTTATGAATATATGAAGACTAAATGGTCAAAGAGGGAGTGCCTTATGGAATCATGATTTCACGTTCATATTAAGTGATTGGCCATGAAAGTCAATGTAATTATAAACAGATCTAGGGTTATTTCACCTTTAATTTTCAACTTCACACTGATTAAGTTTATTGTTTGCACAACATATTAACCTTATCCAGTGGTGGGATTCAAATATCTGAACAACCAGTTCTCTTATTGGATGCAGGCCTGGGCCTCCGAGGCCTAGAATGGACTTCTGGAAGTCCATTCCATGCACATCCGGTGGGTCATTCTAGGCCTGTCCTCCATGTCTCTGAGGCCTTAACTTAACTTCCGGAAGCAGTGTGCATTCAGCCGGTTCTCTGAATTCAGCAAAATTTAGCTACCGGTTCTGCCGAATTGGTGTGAACCGGCTGAATCCCACCACTGACCTTATCCATGACTCATCTAAGTATGCTGTGTGAACAGACTCCTTATGCTCCATTGACTTCAATGGGAGATGGAAAATGAACTTAGTTTGGATATGTCCCATTCGTCAACTGAACAATGGATTTTTCTTAGACTGAGTTCAAATCGATGGGTAGATAGTTATGCAAGACAGATGTGAGAAGTCAGCCAAATCTTTTTTCCAGCCCTAAGGCATGCCCTGAAACACAAGCCACCTGAATAGGCACTTTAGCAAGGGCATCCACAAATCATTTTTCAAATAATGAGTATTCCATAATTTGTTAGCTATAATATGAGTTATGTGCAGTATTTGTTGAAGGCAATTGCGGAGGATCTGTGCCCTCTGTGGATTCCTGTAGTTCAACTGTAGTTAAGGATTATGGAAAGGGTGCTTCCAAAGGACTATGGAAAGGGTGCTTCAAAAACACTTGGAGGGTCCCAGGTTCTCCACCCCTGACTTTAGAGCATGCTATGATGAAAAGAAGTAAGACTTGAAATGTGACAAGGAAGTGGCAACAGGGAGAGAGGGAGAATCATTTTCAACCACAGATTCAGCCTGCTGCTATAGTTACATTTCAGGCTGAAGTCTAACTAATGATACTTCTCCTATCTATTTTCTTGAGAAGTACATTTAACCCTAGTGAATACCTGATTGTCACACAGGCTGCAGAAAACACATGAAAGCTGTATTTACCTTCTCTGGACCATTTACGATGTCTAAATTGGCTCATGGCACTCTTTCAGTCAATACTGCTGTTCCCCACATTAACTGAACAGTGGATCGAAGCCCTTGTTTTTGGATGGCGGGGGGGAAAAGCAGATAAACCAATCTTTAACTGCCTAATACCACAATAACAAGGACTTCTCTAATGCAAACAAACTAGTGTCTCAAGTCCCAAACTGCTGCTGTTGAAGATTTCGGTCATATCCACTGCTGCTTCTTGCACAGGGATTTCTTTGGAGCGAACTCTGTAAATGAGAATTTTGATAAGCTCATATCTGGCCCATTGCTGTGTTCATTCTGAACCTCAATCCAGCTGGACTAGGCCCTGACCCAAGAGATTTGTACATGCAAAGCTGGAAGAAAGTTTTTTCTTCTTCTTCTTCTTTTCTTGTTTAAATATCTGGAACTTGTGCAACAAACAAGCAGCCAGAAACCAGTCACATCTGAAAAGTAATGCGAGTATCATTATTTTTACCAGGCGGGTAATAACTACTCTCCACTGGTTCTCTGAGATATAATTGCATGCTGTAATTGCCACTTGCAGCTTTGTGGGGCCGATGGTGTATAGAAAACTATTTTAAAGGTATATGTAAAGCATAAGTGCTATTGATTTGCAGTACACAAAGCAATAAACAGCTGCTAGCTTTGATTAAAGCTGACATGAAGCTGAAGCTCTTAATCATTCTCTAAGGCTGCTTTGAATGTATCACAAAGCAATACTGATTATTGCTATTATATGGCAAAACTGGGGCATCTAAAAAAAAAAACCCTGCAAACCTTCCACATCATCACTAAAATTCTCTCATCTCCCTCCTCCCTTCTTTGGGAATGTTGGTTTACATGAAATGCATGCTTTCTTTTCTTCTTTCATAAACCTGGAGCAGTCATGCAATTGTATTAATACTCCTGAAGAACTGTATTAATTTTTGAGCAAAACCTGAATAGGAGAAAATGCTATTCAAAAACCTGCACTCCCTGCTTTGAAAAATGTTCCCAAATAATTTTAGGGTAGTGTAACTTTGTTCACAGAGACTGTGTGCATTTCCTATCCTGTATGTACAGTATTAGGGATAAAATGAACTTCTATTTCTCTGACCTGCTACAAGTCAGTAATACCATATTTTTCAGTCCCAAAAATTTTACATGCCATACAAAGTCTGGCATGATACTCCCATTGTAAATTGGATTTTTTTTTTTTAATTTCAGGTGATTGTGATTAAATTGTGGATTAGAATAGCCAGAGGGTTTGAGCAACTTGGGGATGTAGCACATTTTTTTTTTTTAAAAAAAAGTGATCAGACTTAAACAGGCCAAGTGAGAGCATTGTCAAAATCTGAGCTGGGTTTTGGTTCTCATTTTCCCTGTGCAGGCTGTACTGTAGTATTTAAGAACACAATTATCTGATCCCTCCACAATACAAAATCCACAACTATACATTCATCAAAATGTCATGGGAATGATAGTAGAAAGATGAGATTGCAGAATGGATGGTAATGTTCCCAAAGGAGAAGGCAAATGAATTGGATGTTCTCATGTTCAACAAACAAAAACATACAAATAAGCCTCCTTGGAAATGGTAACACAAGCAATTTGAACGATAGCTAGATCAAGGAGAGACAGTTTGATAATCTTTAGCTGGTCTGGAGTACAGCTCCTACACCCATTATTATTGTAAATGTTGCATAGAACACCCAAGTCCCAATTTTTTTGAGGGCACCAAGTTGCCTGTCTCTGAACTAAAATGCATTGCTTAAGTCATATCTGTATCTATATGTGATTTTTGGAACTGACTGAAGGTACAATCTAGCAGAGCAGCAAATGTTTGTGAATGAACAAAGTGAGGGATAGAGACTTCATACAGTTAGTACACACCGGTAGTTATTTTCCATGTAATATTGCCAAATGAAACTCCCCACAATTATGTAGATTATATAGGATTAATAATATTTTAGAAAACTTACAGAGTATTTATACTGAATTTGATATATTCTTACTTTTCTGCAGGCTTGATAAATGATGACAAAATACATATCGTAAGACCTAGGAGTGTTTTCTAATATATAGAAACTGTCTGCCAAAAACCTGATTTTGCAAACATTTTTGTTAGGGAATATCAACATTTTTTAAAAAAATACTTTATCTATAAAACCAATAACTTATGAGTAAACAATTAACTGCAGGCTGAAGCATTTCCATTATCCCGAGGAATGTCCACTATGGATGGCAGCTATCTGTATCTGAAGCAGTTTACAGAGGTATCTACACAACCTCAGAGAAAAATAGACTTTGAATTGAGTAAGTATTGACGAGTACAGGAAGGTCCTTTGTATCACATGGCTGTCTCTTTACATATACAGCTAGTGTGTGAGCCCATGAAAAGTTATGGGATCTTTAGGTAGGTTCCCAACAGACTGATGAATTGAATGTATCTATGTTCCCTCTGAAGTATCTTCTCTCCTTTTTATTTGAATAGGTGCATATCCCAGGGTGAACCTATTTTCCAGCCAATTAAAAGCAAGGACAACTTGAACTTTGGGGCTTGTCATTTATGTCCAGGACCTCAAGAATTTATTATTGGTTTCAGCAATGGCCAGAAGCAGAGTAGAGAGATTTGCGAGGCATATTATTATCATCCTGATGACAGTGCAAATTGGGAAATTAGGAGACTAAAACTGATTACATGTGGAGGGCCCCAAGTTCAAGAATTGGGTTGGTTAGCTTTGAAGTCATTCCCTAACACCAAGGTTGGGACTGGAGTTGGTTTCCCCCCCTCTTCAGTCTCAAGCTCAGAATGGTATTCATCCATCCAATTCTTCAAGCCCATTATTTTTAGCATGGCTCTTTTAAAAATCTGGAGCTGTATATTAACCTCTGCAGCCTTGGCTTCCCTAAGCAGAAAAGAATTTCAAAGCTCTTTTGTTCATTTGGATTTGTGATCTATGGGGTGAGCTTTAAAAAGAACTCTCATCACTTCAAAAATCACATTACTGAGAACCCTGTTTACTTTCAGCTGTTGCAAGTGACACTTAAGACAACCATAAGTGAAAGAGATTAGAGAGAAAAATAGTCTCTCCCTCATCTACTTTGTTTACTTTTTTTTAAAGTAACACCATACAGGGTTCTGCTTTTGTCAGTCCTTCCATTCACCTTGAATGAAATTCCTCAGTGTTCTTTCAATGAAATAAAATTGGCAAGAGGAGACACAATAGGCTGCTCACAATAGGGTTTTTCTTGCTGCTTCTGGTAGACAAATCCCCAGCAGAATGAGTCACATCTGTCAATACCTGTCGTCTGAGGCATTTATGCATGAGAGTTTGTGTTGGTGGGTTCAGACACGAGACTGAAGTGGGATTGTCTGAAGCCGATTGTCACATGGCAAATCAGTGTCAGTATGGATTGATTTATACTGATAGCCAAAATCAGAGGGCCACTGAGCTCACATTTCCCCCCCCCTTCTACCTCAGGACTAGAAAATAAGATATTAGGATTGGTACTGAATTCAAACATAATTTAGAAGGCAAGACTTGACTCTTCTATTCAAATGTGACTTATCTCTGCCATTTATTAAAATTTACTTTCTTTTTACAGACTTCGGTCAGTATCAGTCTTGATTCTTAAAAGAACCACAGGTTGGAAATATTCCTGAATCATTTTCAGTTGTGCATCAAGTAATGTGAAAGGGCCTGGGCGCTTTCTACAGTCTCCCAGGTACTAGGCTACATTTGTAAGCAGGGATTAGAGCCACTATCACTCCCTCAAATATTGATATGCAGCTCTAGGGCAACCTTCCTTTACACGCCCACCCCGGCTCCGAAAGGCAAAAAAAAATGTCATGATATGTCACGTCACATGACACAATCGAGCTTGACACCAGTGCTTTACACTGAAAGTCACCTGGGAAAAGTGAGGGAAGACTAAAGTATTGGAGAGTTTGGAGCAAAAGGCACACTGGGAAATTTGAGACCACCTTGAAGGCACTTTCTCAAAATGGTTTCATGGTACTTTCTCAATTTATTTTTGGCTTTTTTCTGAGTAAGATAACATACAACCAAAATCCAGTTGGCTACAGTTACACACCATAATCGTACTTTAGCCCCTCACTGTTGCAAGTGGAAGTTGGGTAGCTACATAAATGGATATAATAAAAAAATATTTCTAAAGATATTGATAGGTTCAGTCTGGAGACCAGAGACATCTTTGGAAATAAAGATCCATTTTGGGAGTGGAAGTTTCCTAGTTTCTGACATAGCACTTCATTATGGACAAAATCTTAAAAAAAAAAAAAATCAGATGAGGCAGGGAGCCTGACTATCTCAAGGGGATTATCAGTGAATATATTGTTCCCAACGGATACCATATTGGGAAAACAGGTCAAGGAATGTAACTGAAACAAATTTCTTGTAAAGTGGCTTCATTCTCTAATCATTATTTCTAAGGTGAACCCCCTGAAAAAGTCAGTCAAAGTGATCTCTCTTCACCAGGTTCTTTCTAGAGAAGGATGAATTCTGACTTGGGATTTGGCCGGATGTCTTTAGGGTTTAGAATGGAGAGGCCTAATAGGGTTGATTTGCCTTGTGGTCCAGAGATTCCTACTCAGAATTGCTGGAATGAATGCATTAGCTAAGCCAGTGTTTCCAAGCCTTGCCCAGCTTAAGATGTAGGGACTTCAACTCCTAGAATTCCTCAGCCAGCTGTCTTGGGGAATTCTGGGAGTTGAGATCCACATGTCTTAAAGTGGTCAAGATTGAAAAACATTGAACTAAGCCAGGGGTAGTCAACCTTGGCTTTTTTATGACTCGCGGACTTCAACTCCCAGAATTCCTGAGCCAGCTGTGTTGAAGTCCATGAGTCATAAAAGAGCCAAGGTTGACTACCCCTGAACTAAGCAATGTCTGGTTATGAGATCATTTGGTTCAGTGCCTACATCACTGAAACAAATACATTTATCCCACTGTTGAACACAGTGGGATATCATTTTGCCTTTAAAATATTTTTTAAAATCCTCAGTACTCATCTAATTAAAAAAAGAAGATATTTAATACCAAATGACATTTTTTTCTCTCTCTCCAGTACCTATGCTGAGGAGTACCATAACTCAACATATTAAACTGGCACTGGAAAAAAAAAGGTAACTAAAGAAAAACAATATAGTTTGACTGGATTTATTATATATATATTGTATGGTTATCTTCTAGCCATCATATATAGATGAACTTGATTCCTCATAGTCTCTGTGAATCTATAGTCTTCCTTTTTTGTCCCTAGTCAGTTGCAGGAATCTTGCTTCACAATTTCAAGATAAATTGTTCATGTTGTCTGCATTGTGTGTGTGTTTGTGTGTGTGTGTGGGGGGGGTTCCACCTCTTTTATAGTGGCATACGGTGTTCAGTCATCTCCAAATGCACCGCTTGCTCTGTATGTCACACTTGTGCCAAACACACCATTAATTACCACTCCAGTCCAAGTTTTAATTATACATGACTGAATTATTTTCTGTAAAACGAATTTGTTCTAATTGCAGGAAGACTTCCAATTGGCAGGGTTACTTTAAAAATGGTCATGATCCAGCAAAAGTTGAACATTTTTATACCTCATTGATTTCAATAGTAAAATTAAATCAGCTCTGTTCAAATGAATGGGAGTTAAGTGGACTTAACTTTTAATTAGCTGGATTGTTAAGATATTTTTAAATACTGTTTTGAGCTAATCTCGTAGTTCATAGATCATCAAAGGAAATGTTGAATGTGTTTCTGCTTGATATAAATACTACTTTGACTCAACATATCAAAACATTTTTAATAAGGGAAATTTCAGTAAGTTTTTTTGGGGTGGGGGTGGGGGACATGCTGCATGGCTGCTATAGGCTGATTAGCAAAACCCAGTCTAAACATCTAGCTGATTGTACAACCAACAACAACAACAGTTATCATAATAACAACAATAATAACAATAATAATAATTTATTAATTTTATTAAATTATATGCTTCCTAGCTCCTAATGACTCTGGATGAACTATAGTCTATATCCCATAGCTATCTGAGCTAAGAGCCATGGTGGCACAGTGGTTAGAGTGTAGTATTGGAGGCTAATTCAGCTCATTGCCAGGAGTTCAGTCCTCATAGACTCAAGGTTGACTCATCCTTCCATCCTTCCAATGTTGGTAAAATGAGGACCCAGATTGTTGAAGGCAATATACCGACCCTGTAAATCATTTAGAGAGGGCTATAAAACACTATGAAGCGGTATATAAGTCTAAGTGCTATTGCTATCTGGTTCCTTTACAGTCATTTTGAGAGATGCTATTATCCAATAAACATAGAACAACAGCAGGAAAGCCCATAAATGAGTCAATAATGTGGCTGGAGGCTAACGGTAACTCTCTTTATGGATTCTGCCCAATGGTGGGATTCAGCCGGTTTGCACCTGTTCAGCAGAATCGGTAGCTAATTTTTTGTTGCCCAGGCCCAGAATGGACTTCCGGAAGCGGCATCCACACAGAGAACTGGTTGTTCACATATTTGAATCCCACCACTGATTCTGCTCCACATATGAAGATCACTGTGTAGTTATTCAGTGTTGCACAGCTGTCTATTCTACCCCAAGCAAAGTGAATGCGACAAGGGCTGCTTAAATTATTCATGAAAAGCTTTGCAATCTTGAATCCTTTAATTCCTCCATGTCTGTAGTACAAAAGGAAATGCCAATGTTCCCCACTTACAGATTTTGTAAAGTAAAATCCCCCAGCAAAGCTTAGCAAGTGAAAGAAAAATTAATTGTAAAACATCAGTTACTATATGCCCAGCAAAATTAACAGCCCAATTGCTCTAGCAAACCTAGAGATTAGCTTCTCTGATCTCTAGAGTTTGGCAACTGACCTTTTAGATTTTTGCTCAAGGCTCTAGAGGTTGGAAGTCAAGCATGCAAAGGGAGGGCTTTGTGTCAAAGAAACAACATAATGTTGTTGCTCCAAGCATTGATTAGGAGTTAAAATAGTGGGCCTTAATTAAGTTTGTATGAAACCCACGAGACAGATTCTTGGCTGCATTCCCTCCTCCCCAAATTTTGATCTGCTTCCATAAGAAAAATTATTTGTTTTGCGTTGGCTTTCAAAAAAATTCCATCTCCTTGTAGAGGTATTGCTTCAGGTTGAGATTTCTGCACATAATACTAAAGCCTAGGCTGTCTTCAAGAGGAACAATATTAAGACAATCCTCTTGGTTTGACTAGAGCAAGGGTAGGCAACTTGGGGTCTTTTATGACTCATGGACTTCAACTCCCAGAAATCCTGAGCCAGCCATGCTGGGAGTTGAAGTCCATGAGTCATAAAAGAACTAAGGTTGCCTAGCCCTGGACTAGAGGAAGCATTCAGAAGCTTTCACTTATCATTATCCATAGTTCCTCATCCTTGTGATTAATATTAATTAAAGTTTAGATGTTTTCTAAATGGTGGCTTGCACAAATTCCTATTAGCTACTGTTAACTGAGCAAAAATTATTTCCAGAGGATGGGAGCATAGCAGAACAGAGTTGAAAGGGATTTGGGAGATCTTCTAATCCAGACATGTCAAACTCGTGACATCATGTGATGTCACATGACGTATCGGGACTGTTTTGCCATTGCTGTCAATGAGGTGGATGTGGCTTCCACATGATGTGTTCGGCCTGTGGGCCGGCAGTTTGACACCCCTGTTCTAATCCAACCCCTGCTGAAGCAGGAAACCCTGTACCATATGTGTTATGCAATGGTGGGATTCAAATATGTGAACAACCAGTTATCTGTGTGGATGCCACTTCTGGAAGTCCATTCTGGTCTTGGGCAACAAAAAATTAGCTACTGGTTCTGCTGAAGTGGTATGAACCGGCTGAATCCCACCACTGGTGTTATGCCAGATCATAGTTTATTTATGCAGCTTTCTCTATCATTGTGTGCTCCAGTTGTTTTGGATTATAATTGTCCTGTGCCTTATTCAGTTTAGTCAATAGTAAGAGTTAATGGGAATTGTAATCCAAAACACTGGGAAAATATAGTGAAGAAGATTGCAGACTTTTGAGAGTATATGGCTATTGTCAGTTGCCAGTCTCAATTAAAGACTGCAGCTATACTGTTCACTTTTCATCATGCTTTCTAGTTTAGTCATTCTGTATTTCTCTTTCAAGAAAGATGAGCTGTAAAAGAGTTAAAACAAAGGCAGACTTTATGGAGTCCATTTAGACACAGTAGGTAAATTTATTCTGACACCTTTCAATTTGCTTGTGAAAATGAACATTTGGCATTAAAGGGTTGAAATATTGATAAACTGCAGATGGTCCACTGTGAAAGAAGGTACAACTGTGGCAATGCAAATATGTTACCATTAAATGTTTGAATTATTGTAAGAATGCACATATTGTTTCTAGACCTATGATTAGCTTAATTAAGCAGGATTCTCAACCCTTCCCCCCAGCTTTTAGAATGGATGACATGTTCAGCTGAGGTTTTGAATAGAATGCAGCGTTTAATTAATTGAGTTGAATCTTAGAGAGTGATCTTAGAAATAAGCTTAATGTGTAGAATTTTAGCCCTTTAGCAATGGAACCTAACAGCTCAAAGAAAGAAAGATTTTGGAGTTTTTTTTTCCTTTCAAAACCCTGCAGTACTCTACAATTTATGGCAGTTAGATAAGACCTTTTGCATGTGATCTTTTGAGACATATGGAGACTATTTGGGAATAATAGATAGTAGATCCGAGTGAGGAGTTGAAATAGCATATTGAAAGACAGCAATAATAAACCATTTCTTTTCCTTGCTAAAAAAAATGGATATGCCCATGAAGTTGCCAAGGGTCTATGTTTTTTACTTTGTCTTTTAAAGGGGAGTTATTTTCTAAGGAATGAAAGACTCCTTTAAGGCAGAATAGGACAATGTGCAGCCATCTCAAATATTGCTGAGGGCCAGCCAGCATTGTCAATGATGAAAGCTGTAGTTCAAAAATTTCTGAAGTGAAGACAAAACCGGACACACAATTAGAGAGAAAACATTAGAGTAACTCTAATGTACCACCAAGGAGGAAACTACAGCCCTACCAAAACTGGCATGGTAAGCTACTGTATAAAAACAGGCAGCAAATCCCACACCCACACCAATGATGTTACCTAGCTGGGTGAGGAAATATCTTCTAGCAGACAACCAAGCTCAGACAGCACCAAGAACCCCATCATTCAATCCTGAGCAACAGATACTCTCTTCTACTGGAATTTCTGAAGAACCACAGGTTCTTTCATCCTATACTAGGAACAAGACCACCCAGGGCAAGTGAAACATATTTTAGGGAAATATTTTCTGTCTTTTGTGCCCTCCAGGTTTTTAAAAAATAGTTTCCGGAATCTTCTACTATGAGCTATCCTGGTTCAGACTGATAGAAGTAGGCCTGTAAAAATGGAAGTTTAGTGATATTCGGAATGCCCAAATTGTCTATCCCCTACTTTAAAATATTCAATGCTTTCCATTCTATGGTGCCATGCCCTGAGCTCTGAATACAGGGATCCAAGTAAACCAATACCACTGTGTGTGTATGTTCTATTATAATGCTAATAGTGAGTTATATAACTAGATAGAGACGATAGAAATAATAAAGCTGCTTATCTTTGGTATTTCTTAATCTTTCTTATATGTTTCTGTTTTATTAATTGGTGCATGTTTGAGGTCAGAATGGCTACTCTTAGTCTCAATGTCTATGTTTACAGGCAAGTACATATTCCCTCTGATGAAATGCATCCACATATTTTTATCAAATGTGTCAGATTAAACTCCTGTTGGCAATTAAAAGCACCTGCAGCAGCAGTGCATTTCTGGGGATAAACGACTTGCAAAGGAAAAGGATCTTTTACTGTGTAGCAGATATTTTAATGTGCAACTGAGCCCCTGAGACGCTGTATTCTAGTTCAGTAGTTTTAACAAGAGCAGTTCCCAAAAGAGCTTCTGTACTCAAATTAATTGAAATAACTTGAATTCCTGTTTTCATCTGTTTGTTGTTTTTATATGTGTCTCTTCTGTTTTTACTCTCTGAGCATTACATGTTATTTTCCATGGATAGAATTTAAGCACAGAGAACTCACACAGCAAATTCATATAAGCCTAGCATGAAACTGCATGGGTCATTTTGTATTAAGAGTTCAAACATATTTGGAACATCCATGAATGAAACCTGAATACAAACTATGCTGGAAAGTGGAAACTATGTTCTCCTCCTTTTGACCTTCTCAGTTGGTTTGGAACTCCTTTGATCATAATCCAAAGCAGACATTTCTGGCTATGTGACAATGGATCCAGATTTGTCAGGCTTATAAACATGTGCTGGAGCAAGTCTAATCTGTTCATATACAGTGTCACTTTATAATCATCTTGAAGAAACTGCTGAACTTTAATGAAAAGACTAGTTTTCTTATTCTTTTCTGCTTAACCTTGGGCTAAACCCAATAATATCCTACTATTTCATCTCAACTTCTTTATCCTGCTCTCAAAAATCTTCTTGGACATTCATTCTGGCTGTTTTTATAGTTGTTGAGAAAATGATTGGAGATAGTCACATTTAGATTATTGTAATCTGCTTTATATAGGCCTTGAAGGCCTTCCAGAAACTGCAGTTGTCCAGAATGCAGTAGGTTCATCCCAGCACACCCTTGTAACATCACTATTTTATGAACTACATTGATTCCATATAGGCGTCTCATCACCTACAAAGGTTTTTATGGCATAGGGCTGAGCTGTTTGCCATACATGCTACTTCAATGAACTCTTGTCCCACATGATCTGGTACAGTGACCTGCTTCAGATCCATTCCATGAAACAACATCATTTAGTAGGACCTAGGAAGTAAGTCTTTTCTATTACAGTGTCTGCCCCTTGAAATAGCATTCCTTGTGAGATCTGATGGCCTCAATCCTTCTGCCTTAACAGAATTGTCCTTGAATGTCAAGGACAATTCAGAAGCACAGAACACTACATCGAAGAGAAGAACCATGTTTATTGCAATGATTGTTGGATGCCTACTTTGGAAGAAAGAGTTTAGTGAACAATGGGAAAGGAAAGATCTTTACAGAAATCAAGGGGTACCTGGTGGGGAATCCTAGTGATTTACTGGCCAGTTTTGTGGAAGCTAGTTAGGTTCTTGTCCATATACATGTTATGTCTGGCCCTTCTCAGCTTAGTAAAATCCACAGTAGTATGTCTTTAAGAGTTTTATTTAACACATTTCAAGAGATTCATTGCAAAGCAAGCTGCTGGCATTTTGTTGGCCGGAATGGCCAATTCTGATTTATTTACATTCCGCTTAAACATGCTCTCCCTCCCTTCCAATTAACTCACTCTTTATCTGTAAAGTTGTCCAAGAGCTCATTAATCTTCCGTAGAGTCCAAAACACCAGAAAACTAAGTTCAAACGAACTGGGCAAGGCATCAAGCTACTCCTTGATAGTAACGTTGCTCGTGACAAAGAATTAGTCCCTCCTTTATCTTCTAATATAGTTTCCGATACGTCACTTCCCCCATTACTTCCTTTTTCCACGTAACTGACACCTCCGCCTATCAAACCTTCGGAATCTCGGATCAAGCCATCTCTCTTCCTGTTCCAAATCTGACTCATCATTTTGAGAGTCTGAGTCAGACTGCATACAAATCTCCTCATTATCTAGCTCGGCTGCCGGGAGGGGAAAATACCCAGAGGGGCCTGGTTGTTCTTCATCATCATCTGACATTTCCCCAGCTGGTCTAGAGACACTCACAACAATACATGGGTTATTTCTACTGTTTGACAGAGTGACTCTTTCAGGAAGGCAGCATAGCTGGGGAAATCCATGGGTAAGGAGATGGGTTGTTGAGATAAATACATTGAGAATGAAATCCTATCTCTGTTAGTAGGGTTGAGCTGTAAGATGGTGAGTGGGTTTCTATTTTTTGGGTTAGTTAGGGTTTGAAGGGGGTTTCTGGGAACTGGAAGGTCAATTTGGGTCTGATAAGATTAAGCAAATAATAAAACTGGGTTTCATCCTGGTCATGTCCAAAAGATGGGGATGGGGGTGAGGAAATGGCTGCAACCTCCATTTTATTTGCTACATTTATTTTATCCACACATTGAAAATCAGGTTTGGGCACTTAGCCAGAGCTTTGGGTTAGTTCATCCAGAAATGACTTTGAATTGGAATATATTATTCTTGATTTAGTCTTGGTTATCCTGTATTGTTCTAATTTGTGTTGTTTGGTTTTTCAAATATTTCCCCAGTTTTAAGTTTATATAAGGGTCACAGCCTTACTCTTTGTCATATAAATCAACTAACTAAATAAGAAAATTTGGAGTCCAAGATAGTACATATAATTTATAATATTAAACAAAAGGAAGGAGGAATACTTGACAATGAATGCTCAATAGAAAGTGATCACTATAGCTGTTGTTTATCTACTTGCCTCTTTACACAGAGCAAAGAAGAATGACCTATAACATTTGAATTAAGGGCAGCACAGAGTTGTACTGGTGTTTATGCTTTACTCCCTTTTCTTCCACAGACAGCACACATTTCAGGCTATATAATATAATAATATATATTGACAGCATATTTCTATGGTTGACAAAGTGAGCCAAGATGAACTGCCTCTATTCTCTTTGTTTTAAAGCTTCATAGCAATCACTGAGAAATGTAGAGGTGATCTTCCATATTGACTTCTGATTCTGGAAAAATCCATTTCTTCTGGTACAGCAGACTTAATCATCCCAACTCAAATGACTTAAAATGAACAAGAACTCAGACATGATGGAGGTTGCTGCTAAGCTGAGTTAGCTGGGAATGAGAATCAAAGTTGCATTGAAAAGGGACATATTCTTCAGTCAAATGCTGACAGGCATTGCTTATAGGAGATGAGCTGGTTGAGCCCAAGGGAGGGGATCAAAGATGTCATAAGTCACGAGTTCCTGCATACCTGCAAGATATCTATGTCCAGCCCACCTTGAATGTCTCTCTTATCTCTCACGCATTTCCCTTGACCATTAGTTGGTCAGATTCTTGTGGAGAACTTAAGCTTGCAACAAATCTTTATACTCATTTGAACTGCCTGGATCTCCTAATTTCCCTGGCACTTGACATTGATTTCAGATTCCTGATAATATTCTTAAAATATTAAAAGTTCTAGTTCCTTGGGAATAATATAAGAAAGCTAACATGACCATTTTTACCTTTTAAATCAGTCTGAGATTTTAAAAAGCAATGCCAGTGTTGGTGGAAGCGGGCAGTAGGTCTGGAACACAGTAGCAGCTTGACTTTTCACAGTGAAAGAAATTCAAGGCAATTCTATGTATTAGCTTACTAACCTTCCAAATGTATTTGGAAATAGTTTGGGGTCTTTCTAAATCCTTTTCTCAGAAAATTTAAGAAAAGGCAGTATATTTAAAGACATTAATATTATATAGCATTTATTAAGCTTTCACACACTGAATTGTGATTATTATAGTTATCAACAAACAGCTCCTGTCAACTTTCTTTTTTCATAAATCTATTAAAGTAGAGGAATACTGTCCTTCTTTTGCATCACTTTGCAATTTCTTACCAGAAACATGTAATATTTTCTGATTTAAGGTATTATAGGCCTTGTGAAGGCTTTTTTAATATCTGTCACCTTTCAGTGGCTTCCATTTTCTTCACCTTGAACTTAAATAAAGAAAACTACAGAGCTTTCTGGCTGCTTTGTAACTGGGTGGGACAGATGGATATTAACCTATATGTAAAAGAGAATATGTATTTGGATGGATAGGTAAAGATATAAGCACTAAAAACACCCTTTTTTAAACCCTGAAATTATTTTCAGTTTTTTTCTGGTCATTTGCTTTTTTGGTAAATTGTGTTATAGAAACCAGATTGCAGAACTTAGATTCCTGAAGATTTACTCAGATTCCTGAAGATTTACTGTTGTCCTTCAATCTTATGTAGTCCCTTTGTTTAATATCCACATATGATAGCTGACTGATGTGTGGACTTGCTATAGAAATGACATCTCGCTGCTGAGATCAAAATTTGTCTAGGCTGCTTCATTCAAGCAAATTGAAACAGATTCTCTTCATTCTGTCCTTTAGTGGTTTGTTCTGAAAGTTTGCTGCATTCTTTCATGCTCTGTGTAGACCATGCTTACAAAATCCTGCAAATTCATTCATTCATTCATTCATGCATGCATGCATGCATTCTATACAAAGTCTACATCACCTCCCAACAAAATCAATACAACATACATACAGTACTTTCTCATTTTTACTCTTAGTAACCCTCTGCAGTTGGTTAAGCTGAAAGATTATGATTAGCCTTCTATTAACCAAGATGCTTTATGAGTAAACAGGGATTTTCAGTTGGATTTCCCTAATCCTAGAGTGATTTGCTCTATCCTCAAGCTCCTTTTTCTCTGTCTCCCTTTGTTCTTCCTTCAGCTTTAATTTCCAAGTCTCTGGTCCACTGTGACAATTGAATATTCTATTTACAGTTACTTCTGTTAAATCTTCTCCTATGGCTCCAATCTAAACACCATTATTATATGAAGTTGTTAATAATTGTCAATTATCTGTTTTTGATCATTTTTTTCAATTATTTGGTTGAGGCCATCTGTTTAATCCTAAACTCTCTCCAGTACGTGAACAATCTCTCACAAACAGTTGGGTGAGCCAAATAAATGTTCTCCAAAATGTATTACTCTTGACATTCCAAAATTCCTTTCTATAGTTTTGTATTGATAATACTGGGTAGGTAAAAATAAAATCAGAGATGTTTTGCAGTTATTCAGTTACCATCTTGAACTCTGTTTTAAGCAATCTTCTCGTGGAAAATAACCATATATTTTTAAAATACTAATTTAATAAAAGATACAAAATATGAATGTAATAAATAAATAAAATACTTCCATAAGTGAAACTAGTATTCAGAGTCTGCTTTTTCCACCTAGAATAGTTACAGTCTAGAACTTTAATTGGTTGACTGTGGTCTGGCTACTATACAACAGAGATACTTTTATCACTGAGAAGGTTTAGTTCTATAAAAAGGGAAATTTATTTGTATAAATGGAGAATTTGAATATGTTTCATAACTCCACATGTTTACATGGTTAGATCACTTATATTTCCTGTAGTACCCTTCAGATGCTTATTCGGATATGTGCATAAAACTGGACTATGCCTACTTATTTTACCCGGTCCTGCTTATAATTCTACATATGTTCAGTACTGAAGGAATCTACTATATGAGGCTTCCCCCAAAGTAACATCCATACTTTTCAGCTTCAGAGTTAAAGTAAGTCTGGGTAGCAACAAAAGGGTGCAATATATGGGGTGCAAAAATCTGGAGAAACACTAGACATCAGCAAAAAATAAACTCCTGCTCTTATCTGGTGGTGGATTTTCTAAGTTTAAAGGGCAATCTGTAGCTCTACTTATATAGCCAGCTAGAGTCTGGGAGCCAGCGAGGAGTTGGGTTGAATACTAGCTTAATAAATTAATATTATGGTTGGTTGCACAATTGGCCAGATGTTTAGACTGGATTTGACATTTTTGTCCACCTATTGACTCCTTCCTGGGGACCTGGGATAGGCAGATAGTGTTATTTAAATTATTATTATTTAGCAAATAATAAAACTGGACCTTGAAGATAACAGAGACATAGAGTTCCTTTCTAAGAAATACTGATAATGTATATCAGGAAATGCAGGAAAAAACATTCAGAAAGACTTAGGAAAGAAGCAAACTGGGATCATTGGAAATACCTTAAAAGCTGTCTGCTACAAGATTGAATAGAACCTTAAATAAAAACTGAAGTAATTAAAACTTTTGTTTTGTTATGCATGAGAACTAAGAGGTAACAAAGTATAGAATGTCTTGGACAGAGGGAGGAAGGGGGTCATATGTGCGCAAGCATGGCCCAGGATGCCTGGGAAATATTTGGCATGTATAATTTCACTAAGGAAGAAGGATACAGCTGTGTAAACTAAAGATCCCACCTATGTATAAACTAAACAAACCAGCGGTCAACCATTTTAAATCCTTTAATAATGTTTTTACTGAAGTGTTAGATTCCCAACTTTGGGTCAAGACCCTGTTCTTTATTGTAAGGAATTTACTGAAATGCAAACAGATACTAAAAGTGTGGTCCCCACTCTCTCAGCCTTCTCTCTGGTAACAAAGGTATAATCCCACACACCGCAGGCTTACAAAAAAAGCTGCCAAGCAGACACCGTTGTCTGGTAAGAGAACATGGGAAAATCAGGAAAGGTGTAACAGCAACGGGAAACTTGTTCTTCCCAACACAGTGAATTGCTGATATAGAACTACTGGCAGCCTAACCACATTGGCTAAAAGTGATGGATGCCAAAATGATAGGTGCTCTGTTTTCCTATTAGTGTCCATTTAACCTGGCATAGAATATTATCTACAGTGCTGAGGGTAAAACCAGAACTTGGTGGTAATGATGGTTCTGGAAAATGAGAAGTATTGGAGACACTAGCTTCCAAAATTGGAGAATATAAAAAAATAAACCATTTTTTTAAAAAAAAACTTTGCTGGATCATATAAAAGCATCTTAAATCTGGTCTTCTACCTCTGCCCTAAAAAGCCAGAAAACCATTTATTCATAGATCCATAGATAAGCAAGAATATTGTGAGGTTCAAAAATTTTATAAAAATGTGCAAATTTTCAGATTCCAAATATACTTCATTTTGGTAAAGGGTGCAAAAATAGAGAATGAGTAGATGTAAGTTCTAAAAAAAACTAATGAACTGATCTTGTGGTCTCCATTTTCTCCCCTTTGTGAAAAATGAACTTAAACAGAATAAGTTTGTGTGCTACACATGAATAAGTAAAATAGAAGTGACTAAAAGTGACATTATGATATTTATTCATTGGAGATAAATATCAAGCAGGAAATTGATTGAGGGACATGTATAACTTCCTTTAGTTTGATGCTATTGCTTATATATCACAGAGTCAAAAACTTCAACTGTCAACATAGAGATGATTTTTTTAATTTCTTCAATGATTCTTTAGTGTTATAATTCCAACATGTGTATGAAGAATGAGGTTACTCTCCCTAACACTTAAATAACTGCCTTGCTATAATTAAAAATGTATTCCTGTTTTCTGTAGGAAAAGTAACAATTGTTAGCTAAAAGCTTTATAAGATCACTTCACTTTTTGTTTATGCATGTTTCTTTACAGGATTATGATTGCTTGAGATCTCCCATCACACTGTTCCAGTGTGATAACTTTCCATTTTTGTATTAATCCAGAATGAATCAGTCTCTATAAATAGTTTAGTTTAGTTTTAGTTTTATTAAATTTCTATACCGCCCCTCTCCCGTAGGACTCGGGGCGGTTTACAACCCAATAAAAACATATAACAATAAATATTTAAAAATAAATTAAATTAAATTAATACAAGGCTGTTACTAAAACCTGTTAAAAACCCAATTCTAAAACCCGAACAGCCTTGTTTAAAAATTTAAAACCTGAGGAGATCTAGGCCAGGCCGGCTTGATTGAAGAGATGAGTCTTCAATTCTCTTCTGAAGGTGCGGAGATCATGACACGTCCGGAGTTCTGGGGGGAGCTCGTTCCACATCGTCGGTGCCCCCACAGAAAAGGCTCTCCCCCTGGGAGAGTAATAGTAATAATATTAGTAATAATATTAGGAGTATTATTAGAAACCGGTACACCAAATTCCTTCTTGGGCTCTTTTTGTTAAAGTAAAGGGTTAAGGCAGTGGACTAAGATAGGAGACCCAAATTCAAGTCTACTCTCAGCCACAGAAACTCTTTGGACAGTCATTGTAGGTCAGCTCCATTACCTCAACTGGCTGTTGCTGGGGAAAAAAAACCCACAAGGAGACATGCAAACCACATTGAGCTCCTTTAGAAAATGTAGGATAGCAAGTTAATATATCATAATAATTACTATAATTTCAAATATTTGGCAGTACTTGACTGATCTCATCTGGGGTTGGAAACTGAGCTGAATTAGCGTGTGTTAGGACTTGGATAGAGACCGTTATAAAATACTGGGGCTGTAAGCTAAACTGGGAAATCCAAACGCCTTCCTGAAGAAAGCAAGAGTGAGAATCTTTCCTTTGCTATTGCTATGTTGTCATCAGGGTTCAAGAAGACAACAACAAAAGGATAGAAATCTACCTATATTTGTAATGTCATTTGCTGTTCTATTCATAGTGCTGGGGATAGTTAAATCTCTGGCATATTTCTTACAGATGCTTAAATGAACAGCCTCTTTTACAATTTTGGTGTCAACTCTGTGAACAATGGGAGAATACCCAGGAGGTCCACACAGGAAGCAGAACTTCCCTTGTATAATTAATGGGGTGGAGACTGGGGGAAAGGAGATAGTACACGAGAGACAACACATCAACTCTGAAACAATAAACAAGCCAGAGAGTCAGCCCTGCTTCCTTTTCTGGAATGACTGTTCCCTTGTTTCCTTACTGCTGGCCCTTCAACCACATCCCTGCCTTTGTAACCCTTCAAGAGCATTTCATAGATACAATGACCCAATTTCAGCTTGGGATTGACTAGACAATAAACCCAAGCAATAAACCAAAGAGGCATATTTGAGAGAAAGACCAATGTTTTTAAATTTGAGGCATAAGTACTTGGCCCCCTGCTCCTCAGAGATCAAACCCCGCTGTTCAGACTAGAGCTTGCAGGTAAAATTAGTTGTAGGTTGGAATTAGTCAAGCACACCACATGGGGAGGGCATCTCCTTGCCTCCATTTGAATAATATAAATCAATTAATAAATGTATACTGAAGTTAGTTTGCTTTAGCTGAGAAATCTTGCTCTCCGACATGATAATGCTTTGAGCCCAAGTGTACAGAAAATAATTCATGCCAAGGGGGATGTTTATTTTACCATTAACATTCTCACTTTATTTCCTGCTATTATAAGATTAGTAAGGCATTCATGCTTGGCCTTTGGTGCAGAAGTCTAGAGTTCTACTTGGCTAAATGGGAAGGAGATCTCTCAAACACTGCAGGGCTGTGATCTCACTTTGAAGGAAGAACATGCTCACAGATCACTTTCTAAGAAGTGTGTTTCCACATGACCAATCAATCTGGAGCATGGGTGTCAAACTCGCGGTGTCACATGACATGTAGCGATGTATCGTGACTCTTTTTGCATTGCCGGCAATAGGGTGGGCGCGGCTTCAGTATGATGAAACCGGCCCACGGGCCAGCAGTTTAACACTCCTGATCTAGAGTCTTAAACGACCTCATTGTATTTTGAATGAACAATGTTGGCCAGGAGATGTTTAATGGACACCTGCCCTGCAAAGCAATTAGTGATTGCTTTAATAGAAAAGCCAGCAAGTATCTGCTTGTTAAGAAAATTACATGTACTGTAAATGATCATGGTGAAATATTTTGGTAAACAAACATGTCTCTTTCTTCCCCTTCCCTGTTTTGTTAACTAAGGGTGACGTCATTGGAGGAAGTGAATCAGAGGGTTTTTTAAGCCACTGAATGTTCTGCCAGTCTCCTTGGAGATCTTCTGTGGAAGCAGTAGACATTTTGTAGGCTGATTCTCTGGATGTGCTCAGTTTGTATCTTAGTAAACAATTTAGGTATTGAAAAGACTATTAAGGATGCTTCAGAGCAAGATTTACAGAATGTGTGGAATCCAACTGACATGATTCCTCATTTGTAACCTGCCATTTCTTCTGTTAAGGAGACAACTAGAGAGAGGCATTAAAACTTTTGATTGTCAGCATCAAGTACTCTCCAGCAGGAGATATGCTAATTCTCCTGGGCCTCACTACAAAAGGCAACAAAATCTCATCAGGATCTAAATTTTACCATTAGGAAAAAGAGATGATTATGATAATGTTTAAATATATAGCTTTTCCACCAGGGGAGCATAAAATTTAGTCTGTTTGCTCTTTAAAATGCCCAGAAGCAAATGTCAGACTCACAACTTCAGTGAGGCATATGCTAAACTTGGCACATTTACAGCCTTCACAGTTGATGAAAGGTAGATAGGTTTTCTAGTGGATATTTCATATATGACTTTCAAATGAGTCACAGCATCCATTTTTACAATCTTTCACCTTTCTTCTTTATCTCATTGGAGGCAAAGCTCTTTGCGTCATAGCTGTTCCAGATATGATGGGTGGAACATTTTTAAAATGCTTTTCATGAAGAAAGGGTTCCATGTGGGAAACTTAAACCACGATATTCTCATCACAAGGGTATCAAAGTCATCTGAACATTCTTCATGGCATTACATAGCGTTTCTAGAATGTATTTCTTAAGTTGTGGCTGAGAGTTATCGTTCAGTTGGTGACATTTGTAGATACAAGTAGACTTGTCTCCAAACAATGTGGTCTTTAGCTGGATCGGTGTTTGGAAGAAAACACACCTTTGAATTTCATTTCAAGTGCTTTCCAAATCATATTGTGTAAATTAGCCACGCAAAGTTGCTTTGGCTAGTGAGGTGGCATATAAATTTAATAAAGAAGTAAAAGCATGATGTGTTCTTACCAAAATTAAGCTTGTTCTCACTGACTGTCTTTTTAAACAAAAAAACAAAAAAAACCATTTTGTCCATGGCATGCTTTTCATAATTAAAAAGAAAGAAAGAAAAAATATAGAAAGAAAGAAAGAAGAAAGAAAGAAAGAAAGAAAGAAAGAAAGAAAGAAAGAAAGAAAGAAAGAAAAAGACTTTTCAAGAAAGGCCCAGATATGTTTATTTTCTCTCACTCCAAACATAAGGAGGCATAGAGCACGTAATTGGAATTGGCTTAAATTTAAACTCATCAAGAAACCAGAGCTCAGCACTCTACTAAGAGTTATATAATGCCTGGATTAGCAAATTCATAAACTTGTAGTCACTCTTTGACTACTGTTTTTATGGTATAAGCAGCACTTACATCTTTCCTCCATGTGCATAAGATAAAATAAGCCTCTTAATGAAGAGGAGTAGAAGGAGAGGAGAAAAACCTTGGAACAATCTGAACGTGGATTCTCCTACAAGTCTGACGATGGGTGCTCTAGCTGACAGCTTATTTGTTATTACTTTAAATACTATCTATTGGCATTAAGCACAGCGAGAAATCTAGTTAAACTGGCATGGTGACATTTAAAAATAATGCCTCTCAAATAGGCTTTTAATCTCTTTCTAATAAGAAAGTTAGCTGCTAAACGCCATGTTTAACAGTTATATAATAAGTACATATCCGTAACACTGCTAAGTGTTTAATTAACCTATAAAGTATTTATTTATTTTTTAATTTTTTAAAAAATGATGGAACAACCCTAATGATTCCTATAGCTTTACACTGGTTTATCATATTTGAAGTGGTCCTCAGTCTAATATTTTTGACAAGTTAGTGCATTCCCTGACTGGGAGAGATTAAGATAAGCTGCTAAACCTTTTTTAAAACAAAACAAAACAAAAAAACAGATATCATGTTTGCTAAGGTGTTATCTTGGGATTTGATTTGTTAGGGAAGGTTCCTCTCTATACATTATTTTTGTCTTTAAAAATTAATCATGGCCAGTATTGAATCAAATCTGCTAGTTTGTAACGCTTATATAGACTTATTTTTAAAGACATACAATCCTTATCATAAGATTAATGATTTTTTTAAAAAAATATGCTTTATTACATTACTACCAAAGAAAAAAATAGAAGGAAAAAAAACAGGAAAGGGGGATGTGCAAAGAAATAAGAGAAAAAAAAAACAAAATAGAAGAGTAATTTCCATTTTTCTTCAGTGCATGAATATTTTGATATAAAATTCAATATTACACGGTATTTCTATATTAATAAACAATTCTAATCATGCCCCCCCAAATAATATAACATTTCTTTTGCTTTCTACCAATAGTACTTTCCATATAAAAATGAAGCTAGACAAAATCTAATTTTGCCATCTAGGCCACTTCCAGTAATTTCCCCATTCCCATTGTGAGAATCTGCAAGTCTTTCTATTTCCTTGCATACAAAAGTCTCAGTGTAATTATCATATATAAAAACAAAGTCCCATGTTTTTTTTATCCAGCTGCTTATCCATCAAACCTAAAGGAAAAAAAATCTCCACTACCATAAGATTAATAATGTGTAATTCAGCATTCATATGAAAAGATGATATTCTAAGTAAAATACATTTCCAAAGCAGTATTTGCTTTATAGAGCTTTGGGGGATCATAGCTGAGAATTCTACTTGGTCTGGAAAGCTCTGTCTTTCTATATCATCTGCCTTTTCTCCAAAGAGCTTGAAGATTTGACATAGTACTCCCTGATAGAATGTATATTTAATAAAACACATCAGAGAAAAAAAAACAGAATCCCTCTGCCCAGCATTGTGTCTCTTGGATATATTTTGTTGCTTATTGTTTAGCTATTTAAATTTCTTCTGATGCTTTGCCCCACTAAATAATGGCTTTTTATTTCTGAGTTCTGTATCCCAGAAAAGTTCCCTGTGGCTGAGTAAAAGTGCTATCAGTCTTTGAGCTGGCAGAAAACGATAAAGCCTAACATTTGCTGCTCCCCTGGTGATCCCATTCCTATGACGGGCATGAGGCTGGCAGACGCTGCTATCCTTATCTACAGAGTGAAAGGCATGTTAAGAACAGGGATTAATGAAGCCCCCCCCCAATCTCTCCCACCAATGGCCAGCTGGTGGGAAAATTTCCACAAGTTATTCCTCAGAACATTGGTTGGGGCTGGAGAGAAGATGGGTTTAGTCATCTGTTAGGTAAGGATGCATTCAAAGTAAGTTTGTTAGCTGATCTTTGATTTCTTTGGGTCTTGGGTCTAAGGCCGTTTCAGAATGAGATGAAGTTATGTTTTGTGCTATTCCAGAAGATCGCAAAACTCACATTAGAAGCAGCTGAATACAGGTTTTGTTCTAAGCCAGAAGATCACTGAATCATTGTTCAGTGAATGGTGAATTCAGGCTTAGAGCTATTCTAGAAAAGCACTAAACATAAGATCTAAGAAAGCCCAAATGAGAACTAACAGTCACAGAGAGGGTTGCATCTTATAGTTACTGAGTCTAGCTCAGATACCAAGATCAGTCTGAACAGGATCTGATGCTGATAATATTGGTCAAAGCCTGTTCAGGTTGATCTAGGAATCTGAGCCTGGGCTTGGCTGGCTCAGAGACCCAACAAGTTCATGAACCAAATCCTGTTTGAAAGAATTATATTGCTTCTCAATCAAAATGACCAGTAATATGGTGTCCTGGTGCCAGAGAAGAGGGCACATGCACCAAGTTAAATGGCCAATAGATTGTCTGATGATCCCCTGCCAGATTTTTTTGGGGGTTTTTTGGCTTTTTTTTAACAGTTTGTTGATAAAGCTTATTCATTGTCACTTCCAACATTACACTATACTAACAGATAGGAATTTCCTTCCTCAACCATTTTCTTCTTAAGTTACATCTGTTAAAAAAAGAGTTTTAGAATGTCTTGTTTAATTGGAAATATGAAGGTCTCCAACCTTTCTGGCTCTGGAAACCAGCAGCTATGGTGGCTGCATGTGTGTGTGTGTGAAGGGATGGCTTCATCAGTTTACACAAATGGAGCTTCATGCACTCACCTGCCACTTGTGCGGCCCAGTTCCCAATGGATTGCGGCCTGTGGACCAGTACTGATCTATGAACTGGGGTTGGGGATTCCTGTTTCAAACTAAGGAACAGTTGGGGAATCAGGATTATTCTAGGCAGAATATTGAAATAAATAAATAAAAAATTCCTATCCATATCAATCAAGTCAGCCTGGAAAACTAAATAGGGAAGTAACATGTCAGGACAACGTATGAGTGCCATCAGAGAACATGTTAAATTCAGGCCATGTAATACATGGTAATAACTCTGTGAAAACATAGCAAGCAACATCCTTAGCCCAGGAGAAAAGGAGGCCAACAAATGCAATACAACACCACAGCAACAGCACAGAGAAAGGAGGAAATGCCTCTTAAAGGGATATTCACATTTTTGATGAATCCAGGAAGATGGTGTAGTCTTATAATGAAAATGAGGGATGGAGAGTAGGAAGAGCAATTGAAAATATACCACAATTGGACGCTAACCTAGAAATGGAAAAGGCCCACCACCTGCCAAATAACTTTCTGTGTAAAGCGGATCGACAGCAGCAGCTGTCATCTTGGATAACAGCAGTGTCTACCTCCTGACAGGTGACCATTCCAACCAGGCATGCCAGCTTCAGAAGAGCTAGCTGGCAGGAAAAAAGGTACGGAGCCAGGGAGGGATAGCCAGTCCTTCCAGAATTGCAGGTGACTGACAGCTGATTTCTGTTAAAGGCTCTACTCCCTGCAGAGCCACAGGTAAGCGCTTGCTGATGGGCTGAGTGTCTGATCACAATCAAAGAGGAATGCTGCTGCTGGACAGGTTCTTCTACATTGCTTTCTGATTACTATTATTTTCACAGACCTGGCTGCTTTCACTGACTTCTCCACCTATATCACAAAATGCAACCTTCCTCAGCAGGAGTTTGATGGAAAAAGGAAAAAAAAAAAAAAAGGGTCAGAGCTCCTGCTCCCCTTTGATGTGAGTATTGAACTGAAACCTTGTCTTCCTGTGTAGAAGTCTAGATTAGACATCAATCACCCCAAAGGTAGGGGTTTACATAGTTCCCCAGGGAACAAACACGTTTTAATTTCTATACCAAGTCTCCAATGTGTTAAGACTGTAAATGCAGAAGAATACATTTCAGCAGAAATGCATTAAATGCAGAAAAATAGGCTTAAGCAGAAAAAGCAGAAAACACCTTTAAGGCTCAATATCTTAAAGCTAAAATGACCTTGGTTTCTTTCATCAGGATTTTCCAGGCTGGTTTCCTTCACGTGCTTTACACGATGACTCTTACCAGCCCCAGAGACATGGGGAGATGTGTCAAATGCTATTGGAGGGTTCTGGGGTTTAGGAAAAAGTTACAGCATGTCAAAAAGATAAAAATTGGGTGAGATACTGTCAGGTGCAAGAAGCCAAGAACAACAGACATAAAAGCTCAAAGCAATTCCTTGCCCATAGACAAGATCTTGCCAGACTCAAGTACACTATATATAACTATTTGATAAATGCTGAAAAGAAATTAGGGAGAGTCGCTCCTCAGCTGCTTCTTCCAAAGGAATGATTTAAGGTTGATGTTTCTCTTTATTTCTCACTTTTGTATCTCAGTGCCAGATTCTATTGCAAAGATCTCAAAAACTTCTCAAAATGGCCATTGTGAATTTAGCATGATATCTAATGGAAATTAATCATGGCAAATGTAATTACTTAATTTGACTTATACTATATTTTAATTAAATCAAATCAAATCAAATTAAATTATCTTTTCTTGATGTGGACGTGGCTACATATTGGAAAGCAGCATTGTCATTATTTATTTATTTAATTAGATTTCTATGCCGCCCTATTCCAAGAACTCAGGGCGGCTCACAACACGGATACTAACATGAAGAAATCTGGTATTAAAATACATTGTAAAACCCATTAATTAAAAACCAATCATCCAAAGACAGACATGCAAACGTACATACACTGGCTGGGGCAAGATGTTAACTGCCTCAGGCCTGTTGGCAAAGATGGGTCTTCAATAATTTGCGAAAGGCGGAGAGGGTGGGGGCAATATGGACCTCTGGGGGGAATTGATTCCAGAGGGCCGGGGCCGCAACAGAGAAGGCTCTTCCCCTAGGCCCCGCCAGGCGACACTGTCTGGCTGACGGGACCTGGAGAAGGCCGACTCTGTGGGCCCTAACCGGTCGCTGGGTTTCATGCTGCTCCATGGCCCAATTGCTGATTGTTGCTTGTATTTAAAATTTAGATTCTTTTGCAAATATGACATACAAGGGAATATAAAAGAGGTAACCAGAAGGATGTAAAAGGGGGATGAAGTGGTGTGACTGAGAAATTCTGCCTCCTGAGCATCTATCCTGGAATAAGAAAAAGACTGTATGAGGCTGATGTAACTTGAAATGTTCCCCAAGTCACCAGGGGGAGCAGTAAAGTTTTATTTGTATACCAGTCTTCCTTGCAAGAGGACCTATTTTATTTATTGTTTTATTTATTTATTTGATTTCTATAATTGCCCATTCAATAAGTGTTTCTGTGATTATTTACAATGTCAAGGTAATGATTTAGAAGCTAACCAGCTTGTATAATGTGAGATGAATGATGCAATGTTAGGAATGACTCAGCAGAAGTCTGTATCCCTTTAAGAGTTTGAGTATAAAAGGGAAGGCCTTGCTGGAGTCTTTCTCTCTTGTACGTTTTCTGCTGTAACTGCTGTATATTGAAGTTTGCTGTTTCACCATGTGTATGTATTTATTTCTAGTGTATATTTGTAGATATAGTGTAATATAAACCACCATTTAATACAAACCACTGTTTACTGTATTTTCTCCTGAGTTACCTCAGTGCAATAAGATGGGCATGCTCTGAGATACAAGTATGCATATTGAACAAAGAATGGATAATGCTCGAAGAGCTCCAAGTAAGAGGCAGAAGAAAAAAAAGTCTTCTGAATTTACCTCAAAATCAGGTATACCCAAGAGAGTTAAGTTCTGCTATCATGTTTAAGTGTCACCTTGACTTCAAAAAGTTCAACTTTGCTTTGAAATATAGGTTATATATGCACAAGGCCATTTAGTTTTCTATGTTTTCCACTGAAACCCTCTATTTATTTGCACAAGAGGGTAGCCTTCACCTGCTAAAGTGTGTTAATGTCTTATATCTACCAGTACCTATTTCTAATCTAATGATCCCACACTGATTGAACTGGCCTCTTAGAGCAGGTATCATAAAGGAAGCATTGTAAAACCTCCAATCTGAACAATATTTTGAATGCTCAATCCATTATTTTCCATTAGCATTTAAGACTACTGTACATTCAACATACGTATACACACACACTATTTTTCTCCCACATCTTTTCTATGTAATGCTTATATGGACAAGGGGGGAGATCAATTTCCTTGTAATACATTTGCAGCAAAAATAAATCAATTAGGGATATCCAGGATTCAAGATAAGCAAGGAATAATGATTTTCCAATTGAATGTGTTAGAATTTATTGCTGGGTGTGAGAAGAAGGAAGAGGGATTAACATAATCAACTTTTTGTTAGAAGAAAATATAGTCCTGATGACAGCTAGGGAGATTAGATAGTCTCCTTCTGACTTTTATGGAAGGGGAACAAATGTTAAAATTGGGATTCTTCCTCCAATTCTTTCCACCACTGCCATAAAATGAGCCATAAAAGGGAATCTGGTCATTTGCAGTTAGACCTGTCAAGTTCTGAACTGCCTCTTCGCAATGGAGCATTTTGCAGAAGAAAGAATCCATTTTTATTTTGAAATCTGTCTAGCACATGATAAAGTTGCCAGGCTAGAAGGAGAACATTATGAAAAACTTTGATTCTGGGCAGGACACATAAGAGAATCACCTTCATTCATCTTTTGCCTTCACTGACTTAAAAAAATACCTAAATATGCTTTGGTTTTGGAACTTCTATCAAGGCGATTTCCAGGATCATTGAAAAATATAGCTGACTGATAACATTCCAACAAGTCATGTCCATGGTTTCCTCAGGATAGCAAGGTTCACCCTCAATTTGTCCATGGGAATAGATATCACCCAAAAAACTAAATTTTCCAAAGATGAACTTCATGAAGACAAGAGGTTTCCTTAAAAAGAAATTAAACCGGAGAGGCAAGAGGTAGAACACTTGTATCTTATTTAAAATCACTGTAGCAGAATCTCAATATATATATATATATATATATTGGTCTTGCTGTGCTCAAGGTAGCTTTGAACATGTCTTTAAAACAGAGGTAGGGAGCTTGGGCTCCTCCAACCTTTGTTGAGTTGTAATCCCTTTTTAATCACTGACTATTGGAAGAGAATACATGTAGTTGAGCTACGGTAGGTTGTTTGCTTTCAGACATTTTATTATCTGACTAGGTAACCTCATCATGGCATATTTAGAGAGGCATCCTGCTGAAAATATTAACAACTTCAGAAATCAGAGGTGAAATGTTACCTGAAAGAAAACTGAAAAATCACAGCTAAAGATTATTTGTGTTACTCTTTATAGCACAAAGTGGGGGATAGCTAGACATATTTGAATTGCCTGTTTCTGAGAATCTGCTGGAAGAATTAAAAGGAACAGGAGTAATGAGATACAAAGTTTAAAAATAAAATAAAACTCTTCTTAACTGATGAGTTAAGTCTGAAAAATGTATAGAGAATACAATTGTTCATAATCTAATAACATACTCTACTTTGTTACTAAAAAACTATCTACAGGAGGATTTTAAGGTGATCAATTTTTATAAAGAGATTCAGTCTAAAAGACTATTAAATTAAAGATCCATTAGTCTACCAATTGTTCCAGGTATATCACTCAAAAGTATGAGTAAAATGAAAATAATGAATATATAAAAGAAAGCTTTGCTGAAGAAGCAACAGTGCGTTTGAATGACATGAATTAAAAGAGGCATGTATATAAAATGAATGATGGATGTAATAAACAATAAAGTATACCAACAGATAGATAATGTTTGCAGAAAGAAAATGTGAATGGCAAAAGGAATGTAGCCTCTCAAGGAAAGCTAAAAGAAATGAACAAAAAATGTCAGTAGAAAGAGGGAAAAAGGAAGGGGCAGATCTGCTGTTTGAATAATGAAACAAGCTGGTTGCAAGTGATTTGTGAGGACAGAGTTTTTATTGCCTGTTTTGTTTTGATCTTCTCTCTTTGGTCTCTTTAGTCTCCAAAGAGGATCTGTGTTCAAATCGGCTTCTACACAACAATTTATTACTTGGAGGGATTAGCAATCCAAGCTAAGTAAAGACATAGGGAGCACCTGGCTATCATGAACAAGTTTAATACTCAGGATTAAACCCATTAGATTTAAACATCTTGAAAAAGTTTATAACCTTGGATATAACCCTGAAACCCCTTTCTGTGATTTTTGAGAAAGTATGGAAGACAGCAGTAATGCTAGAACAGAGGTCTTCAAACTTGGCCCTTTTATGACTTGTGCACTTCAACTCCCAGAATTCCTCTGCCAGCATGCCTGGCTGAGGAATTCTGGAAGCTGAAGTCCACAAGTCATAAAAGGGCCAAGTTTGAAGACCCCTGTACTAGAAGACTGAAAAGGGGACAGATATGGGCCCTATCTTAAAAAAAAAGATGGTAATTGCAGGCCAGTTGGATTAGTATAAATGCAAGGGAAATTTACATTTACAGCTGTGAGTTTCCTAGAAATTTCTTTGTGGTTCTTGTTTTCAATGATTGTTGAACTACTAGAGCAAGACTGAACAATGCATGGCCCTTCAGATGTTACTGAATCGCATCTCCCGTAATCCCTCACAATTGGCCAAGTTGATTAGTGCTGTTAAAAACTGAAGGGCACAAACATCTGATAGATTAAATATTGTTCATGCAAGAACAAGAGAGGCTTTTGATCTGTCCCAGCCGAGCTGCTTTTATTTTATGTTTCCTGTGATCTTCACGAGTATATGCTTGTAGTTCTTGTTTGAAAGCACCATCATAGGCACACGTGCCTGGGAGCAAATTTCCCCTCAACTCACTAAGTTAGCTTTAGTTGTCATTCTGCTCAGAAAGCGCCTGCCAGTTGCAGGAAATTTTAGTTCATTTCCTTTCCTTGATTGTCCAGTGTTCATGAGGGACCCCTAATCCTCTCTTGAAATTTTTGAGTCCTGGCAGAGAGGACTGCAATAGGCAGGAAAAAAAAAGCAGGGAAGTTTTCCTTCTTTAACAAAGATCTTGAATTGAGTTTGATAGGATTTAGTTCTAGGTAAATACATCTAGCCCCAGCATGTACAAGTTTAACAATTGAGATACAGAGACTTCCATGCAAAGGAAGAAGATAGAAAGAATAGCAAATCTCTAAGGAATTGGAGGGGAGGACACAGGTATACGGTTTTCAGTTAATGGACTGCATTGATTTTTAATCTAATCTATATCTAAACTCTGATCAAATCCTAAGTATTCATTGATAATACTTCTGCTGATTCAATTAGCTCTATGCATAAGTGTTGTCCTCAGCAAACAGAATTGATGGCTCTGCCTGTATACTGCAAATTAATTGAAGCTGCAAATAAACTGTGGGGCAATGCTTTGGATCTGAGACTGCAATAACATCTGTACTGATTGCATAGGCAGCACAAGCAACCCCAGTGTGAATGCTGACAGCATGCAAGCCTCCAAGGATGTTTGTAAAAGAAGCCTGGGTGTTTTTTTTTCTTTTTTCTTTTTTTTCTTTTGCATCAGGAGCCCCGGCCAGCAATCTGAATCAGATGGAACTGTTTGGGATACAAGCTTACCTTCTGAGCACATGGAATGAAGGCAGGTGTGAAATTGTTAATATTTCACCATCTCTGTTCCTTGAACAGCAGAGGGATGAAAGGTTTGTCTTAGTGGAAGCTTCAGTACAAGCAGATTTGCTTCTGCTAAAGCTAGGGTGGAAATAGGGGAACAGAAATTAGATTAATAATATTATTCTGAAGGGTAATAGCTGTTCTTTCAAGCAGTCAGAAGAATATCAGACCAAGTCATAAGTTCATCTATACATACTTTTCTCCTGTGTTGTTATCTAGACCTTGATAGATTTCAGGTCTCCTAATTTAATGGACCCCATTTCTACAGGGATTGGAGATTCTCGAATTCTCCTAAATACATTCAGAGAAGTTCACATGGCTGTTCTTTATGAGTTTTCTACCTAGAAAGAGTTCTGAAAGAAAATAATATGGACTCTGGGAATCTGCTCTGAGGGCTATTAGATATTTTAATTTCTCCCACTCAGATGGGAGACAGAGGAGGGAGAGAGGGTGGGAGAGAGGGAGAAAACGAGTGATCTGTCCCTGGAGGAGAAAATCCTAATTTACTTCTGCAGACCTGAGCTCCCAAACCTCTCCCTTACCAATATGGAAGCTTGGATGTTAGGTCAAATAGGTGACACAGGATGTAAGCAGATGAGAGAAAATTCTAGACCAGTGATTTAGCTGTTCCACGCCCCAGCCATGTTCACAATATTCAGGGGGGGGGGATTCTGATCAAGTTGTACAACAAGGTAAATTTCTAGTGCACTACCTACCTTACTGTAGAAAGGAGAACTGATCCTCTCTTCACCTCAGACACAAATGAGCAATGTTCCTTTCACATTTCCCTCTGTTTCAATATACAGATGATCCTTGACTTATGACCCCACAATTGAGCCCAAAATTTCTGTTTGCTAAGACACTTGTTTTGCTCCATTTTATGACCTTTCTTGCTACAGTTAAATCAGAGCTCCCCAACCTTTCTAGATTTGTAGCCTGGAGGGAAAGGGAAATGTGTGTGTGTGTGTGCCCATGTGCATGCGCAAATGGGAACATGCACGGTGGCAGCGCTAGGGACCATGCAAATGCTCAAGCAGGATGCACACACCTGTGGCAGTGCTGGTGGCAGTGGTAGTGCCCATGTGCATGCGCAAACAGGCTGCTAGTGCCTGTGTGATGATGGTGGTGGCGCTAGTGCCCCCATGCATGTGCAAATGGGGCTATAGTGCCTGTGTGGTGGTGCTACTGTGAGTGGGAGGGTGCATGCACACATGTGCACACTTGCCAGCCATTCCCACGGCCCAATGGCCAGCATGCTACGGCCCGGTACCAGGCTGCGGCCCACAGACTGGGGACCCCTGAGTTAAATGAATCACTGCAGTTAAGTTAGTAACACAGTTGTAAAATGAATCTGGATTCCCCATTGACTTTTCTTGTCAGAAGGTTGCAAAAGGTGATTACATGATGCCTGGACACTGCAATCATAAATATGAATCAGTTGTCAAGGTCTGAATTTTGATTATATAACCATGGGGATGCTGCAATGGTCTTGTGAAAGATGGTCATAAGTCACTTTTTTCAGTGCTGTTGTAACTTCAGTCACTAAACGAATGGCTGTAAATCGAAGACTACCTGTAAGCCCAATGGAGGGGGGGATTGGTTGTATATATCACAGGTTCTGATCAAGGGCACTTGAAGATGGCAGATAATGTGAGGCTTTTGACCACTGTTTATTAGAGGTATTCTTCAGCCAAACCTATATATCATGTCCCCCCTCATTCTTCTCTTCATTAAACTAGACATACCCAATTCCAGCAACCATTCCTTATATGTTTCAGCCTCCAGTCCCCTAATCATCTTTGTTGCTCTTCACTGTACTCTTTCTAGAGTCTCAGCATCTTTTTTACATCGTGGTGACCAAAACTGGATGCAGTATTCCAAGTGTGGCCTTACCAAGATATTGTAAAGTAGTATTAATACTTCACGTGATCTTGATTCTATCCCTCTGTTAATGCAGCCCAGCACTGTGTTGGATTTTTTGACAGCTGCAGCACACTGCTGGCTCATATTTAAATGATTGTCCACTAGGACCCCGAGATCCCTCTCACAGTTAGTACTATTGAGCAAGGTACCCCCTATACTATATCTGTACATTTGGTTTTTCTTGCCTTACTTTTTTCACCATTGAATTTCATTTTGTTAGATAGCGCCCAGTGTTCAAGTCTGTCCAAATCTTGTAATAGAGTACCAACCACTTAATATGTTACCCAGATAATTAAAAAAAGTAAATGTAGAAACATGAGTTTCCTTTACAAACCACTGAAATTCTGAAAATCCCCTTCCTTATTTTAGTGATCTGAGGCAAAGGGGATTTCAGTGCCCTCCCTACCCAATCACCATCAGGTAGTACACCCATTTAATCCAGCATTTTGTACAGAGGTGTGATATGCATGCTAATTCTGTAAATTATTCTGAAGATGGTTAGGTTATCTCAATTGTTTGTTTGTTTTAGTTAGTGCTTTAAGAGTGATCCTTCATTCATTGCAGGTTTATTTTCCCCAGCCATTTCAGTCTTCTTATATTGCTTGTTGAGCTTGTTCAATAAAAATGAGGATTATAAATTAAGGGAATAAATGCATTGTTAAGATTCACCTGTGATCCTGCTGTGGGGAAAGAAAGAGATGAAACTTGGGCACCAATCCTCCCTAAATTTCCATCAACACAAAATATTTTGGCAGGTCTGACTTTAAGCTCTTAAATTGCCATCTACAGGAGGACAATCTACACCAGTGTTTGTTCATTCTGACAGTTTGAAGATGTGCAGACTTCAGCTCCCAGAATTCCCCAGCCAGCTGGGAAATTCTGGGAGTTGAAGTCTGCACATCTTTAAGTCGCCAAAATTGAGCAACACTGGTGTAGATTGCAAATGTTTCTGACTACAGCTATTATTATTATTATTATTATTATTATTTACAATTTTTATACCGCCCCCCTCCCGAAGGACTCGGGGCGGTGTACAGCCCAATTAAAACAACAACACACAAAAATTAAAATTATTAAAAATAAATTAAACAATTTGGCCGAATATTTAAAAACCCAGCTAAAAACACAATCCCCTAAAAACAGCTACCCATGTAAGTCATTCCAGTAATACAACCTTCTAAAAAAGAGCTCATAAACTTTGTCCTAGACATCTCCTCCTCCTTATAAATCGTATTCCCATTCCACTGCCATGCCCCTGCTAGAGAAAAAAGCTGCAGTCAGACATTTGGCTGCTCTACTGCAGGAGAGCCAGATTGCTCAGCTATGTCCGGAGATTTAACATTGTTAGCAGAAGGAGATAGACTCATTATCGGAGTGTGCTAATTTTAGAAGGTGACTTGTCAATGTCACACAGCAAGTCCAAGAAATCAGCTTGAACAGAACTGTGTGGTATTTTATCTCTCCAGCCTGACAATAGGATTGCATAGTGGCTGTTGGGCTGTTTGCTGAGCATATGGAACCTGAGCATTTCCTGGTAGGTTGCCATGCATCGGAAAGTTAAATTTGGATGGGTCTTCAAGCTTGTGGGAGAAGCACAAATTTGACTTTCTTTCTTTCTTTCTTTCTCTTTCTTTCTCTTTCTTTCTTTCTTTCTCTTTCTTTCTTTCTTTCTTTCTTTCTTTCTTTCTTTCTTTCTTTCTTTCTTTCTTTCTTTCTTTCTTTCTTTCGTGAGCCTTTCTAATGGGATAAATCAATTAATTTGTTTTATACTTTTTAAAATCAACTTGAGTGGTCAGTTTATTCATTAAAAGGATTCCCATCTCCTCCTTTTCATCTGCAGGCCACAGTTCATCTGCAGGCCACAGTTACATTTGAACCATAATGGAACCAGACTGTTGGCGATTAATATTAAAAAGGTTTCAGAGCAACTTTTAAACTGATTCATAGGGGCAAGTCGACAGGAGCTGGGCAGCTTCCGGTTCGAGAAGGCGCACTGCCTAATATGGAGGGAGGAAGTTATGCACACATTGGTGAGTCAACAGGAAAACTAAATTGTAATAGTCAAGCAGAAGGACATGGTAGACCATCTACAAATTCTACAACCAAATTCTACAGTCAAAATCCACAGTCAAAGTTGAAAGTGCACCAGAAAATTACATATAAAGGTCTGTACACAAATGCTAGAAGCATTCGAGCAAAAATAGGGGAATTGGAATGCTTGGTGAAGGAAAATAATATTGATATTATCGGCATAACAGAAACCTGGTGGACAGATGAAAACCAATGGGACACAAGGATTCCAGGTTACAAATTGTATAGGATGGACAGGAGAGGGAGAAATGGTGGTGGCGTGGCCTTGTACATAAATGAGGAGTTAGAATCTCATGAACTCGAAATTCAAGAAAATTCAAACTCACCCACAGAAACATTGTGGATAAAAATCCCAGGACAGGAAACTAATCTGACGTTAGGGATCTGCTATCGCCCTCCCAACCAAACTCCAGAGGCAGGTTGCTATTTGGAAAAAGAATTTAAGGAGGCCTCAAAAAGAAATAGGGTAGTCATAATGGGGGACTTCAACTATCCCCAAATAGATTGGGTAAATTCTTGTTCTACACATGAAAGAGAGACAAGTTTCCTCGACATGTTAGCCGATTATTCCCTTGAGCAGATGGTCATGGAACCTACCAGGGGAAAGGGGATCCTGGACTTGGTTCTAACTAATGCACAGGATTTGGTTCATGATGTTCTTGTAACCGAGCCCATAGGAACCAGCGATCACAACACAATAACCTTCAACTTAACCATGGATAGCAAATTGTCAGTGAAAACTAACACAGAGACCTTAAACTTTCACAGAGGAAATTCTGACAAAATGAGGAAAATAGTAAAGAAGAAACTAAAAGGAACAGTAAAAAAAGTCAAATCCCTCCAAAATGCTTGGAAACTGTTTAAAAATACGTTACAGCAGGCTCAAATAAAATGCATTCCTAAAAGAAGAAAGAGGATTGGAAAGTCCAAGAGGATACCAGTATGGCTTACGAATGAGGTAAAGGAGGTTATTGGAAAGAAGAAAAACTCATTTAAGAAATGGAAGGCTCTTCCTACCGGGGAGAACAGGAGGGATCACAAACTCTGGCAGACCAAATGCAAGGCGATAGTCATGAAAGCCAAGAGAGACTTTGAGGAGCATATAGCCAAGAATATTAAAAATAATAACAAAACCTTTTTTTAAGTACATCAGAAGCAGGAACCCAACCAGAAAATCAGTTGGACCACTTGATAACAATGGTCAGAAGGGGATAATCAGAGAAGACAAGGAGATTGCTGAGAGGCTAAATGACTTCTTTGCCTCCGTTTTCACCGAGGAGGATAGAGAACATTTGCCTGCCACTGAATTAGTTTTCCCAGGGAGGGAAATAGAAGAATTAAACCTGATAGAGATAAACAAGGAAGATGTTCTTGCATGCCTTTCTAAACTAAACGTCAACAAATCACCGGGTCCAGATGGCATCCACCCTAGAATTCTCAAGGAACTCAAGTGTGAAATTGCTGAACTTCTAGCTAAAATATACAATCTTTCTCTAAGATCAGGCACTGTACCGGAGGATTGGAGGGAATGAAATATAACACTGATCTTCAAGAAAGGATCCAGAGGTGATCCAGGAAACTATAGACCAGTCAGTCTAACCTCAGTTCCAGGCAAACTGATGGAAACCATTATTAAAGATAAAATTACAGGGCACATAGAAAAACAGGCATTGCTGAAAGAAAATCAACATGGTTTCTGCAAAGGCAAATCATGTCTTACTAACTTGTTAGAATTCTTTGAGGGTGTAAATAAATACATAGATAAAGGGGCCCCAGTTGATATTGTATATCTTGACTTTCAAAAGGCTTTTGACAAAGTCCCTCACCAAAGGCTCCTAAAAAAGCTCTCCAGCCACGTAATTAGAGGACAGGTCTTGTCCTGGATTGGTAACTGGCTAAATTGTAGGAAGCAAAGGGTGGCAATAAATGGACAATTCTCCGGATGGAAAGAAGTGAGAAGTGGTGTACCCCAAGGTTCAGTTTTGGGACCTTTACTTTTTAATTTATTCATCAATGATCTGGATGTAGAAGTTAATAGTGAGGTAGCCAAGTTTGCTGATGACACTAAATTGTTCCGGGTTGTGAAAAGTGAAACTGATTGTCGGGAGCTCCAAAGGATCTCTCGAAATTGTGTGAGTGGGCAACAAAGTGGCAAATGCATTTTAACCTAAACAAGTGCAAAGTTATGCACATCGGGGCAAAGAACCCCAATTATACTTACCAACTGATGGGGACCAAACTTTCTGAGACAACCCAAGAAAGGGATCTTGGGGTTTTGGTGGACAGCTCGATGAAGATGTCAACCCAATGCACAGCAGCAGTAAAAAAAGCAAATTCCATGCTTGGCATGATTAGGAAGGGAATCGAAAATAAGTCAGCAAGTGTTGTATTGCCTCTGTACAAATCGATGGTGAGACCACACTTGGAGTACTGTGTACAGTTCTGGTCACCGCACCTCAAGAAGGATATAATGGAACTGGAAAAGGTGCAAAAAAGGGCAACAAAAATGATCAAGGAAATGGAGCGCCTCCCTTATGAAACCAGATTGCAACGCCTTGGTCTCTTCAGCCTTGAAAGACGGCGTTTAAGGGGTGACTTGATCGAAGTGTATAAAATCATGCATGGGATAGAAAAGGTGGATAGAGAAAAATTCTTTTCTCTATCACACAATACCAGGACAAGGGGGCACTCCCTAAAGCTCATAGGTAAGAAAGTGAGGACAAATAAAGGGAAATATTTCTTCACCCAGAGGGTCGTTGATTTATGGAATTCACTTCCAGAAGGGGTCGTGACAGCTGTCAGCTTGGACAGCTTCAAGGCAGGGCTAGATAGATTCATGGATGCAAAGTGTATCGGTGGTTATTAAAACGGATGTCCATGTGCCGCCTCTATGTTGGTTGAGGCAGGCAGGATTCCCTTGAGTACCATTTGTTGGGGGTCAAGGGAAAGGGAGGGTTTTGCCTTCTCTTTCTGCTCAAGATCCCCATGTACAATTGGTGGGCCACTGTGTGACACAGAATGCTGGACTCGATGGGCTTTGGCCTGATTCAGCATGGCTCTTCTTATGTTCTTATGTTCTTATTTTCATTTCAATTCTGCATTGCATAAGAAATATTTCTGATGGAATTTAATTCTTTCCATATGTAGCAAGCGGTATAGTCTCACTGGACATTTCCACTAGGATTGTAATTACTCTTTGCACCACAAATTCCTAAATCTCTTCAATGCCCTGCTTAGGAAAAAAAAAATGAAATAGCTCTTAGCATTTTTAGGACTGATTATCTCTTATCTTCTCTGGCCTCACAAAATATCAACCCATTAATGGTATCCTACATTTCCTTTCCATTTTTTTCAAAGTGACACCAGCTAGAATTTTAACAACTCAGATGTACAACAGGTCATTCTTATCTACTTAGGTATTGCGCTTCGTAAAAAGAAGAATAAAAGTTTTGCAAAGGCCATCACTGAGTTTTTATTCTTTCTAAAATATCATAATTTTAGCATCAATTATTTCCTGTGCCTATTAAGTGAGTAATTTCCTCTAATTCATTGCCAATCTTTGGTTAAAGAAGCTGACTTGGTATAATACACCTGAAAGCTGAAAAAGTGAACATATATGTTAATTTAAAGACTTCTTGCCATCCAATTCTTCTGATGGCTTTTTCCACCCCTAATTTGCTTAATCCTCCCCTTCCCCCCTCCCCAACTGGAAAAGAAAAAAAATCAGAAAAGGATAGTTTTGCACTTTCTTCAGAAAAAGAATTAACTTTGCACTATCCATACTCTGATATGGTCAGATGACTGAATCAATACGTTTCTATTCTACTCACTATTCATACAATGCTTCTAAATTCTCTTTCTGGCTCATGTTTGGTTTCTAATATCCTTAAAGATTTATGAAAAAATTTGTTCCATGCTATTTTAAAGCAAAATAGATCTACTGGGACATGACTTTTTGCCAGAATTGTTATGTCCTTAGCTGGTCTTCCTGTCATCTTTCCAAAACCAAAGGCTTCATCAAAAGTTAAGACTGCTGGATTTAAGAATCAGAACCTGATTTGCCTTTTGTTTGTCTAGGTGCATGTGAAACCTCTCAGCAGAACCTGGGAAATGGAGAAGTGATTGGGGCCAGATGCAGGCTGTACAAGTTGACATCGTTATTGGGGCTTAAAGATCAGGCTGGCATAAAATCTCACGACACTATGGATTTGTACTCCAAAGGCATTGTGAAAAGTTGGCATGAGCAGGAAAAATGCTTTACAAAGCCTGTTCCTGTTTATTCTTTTGCTTTTTGGATCTAACTACAGCAAAAACAAGCACTGACAATCTCCTTTTCCCCATTGTGTCATGACATTGCTTTCACCAGATTCCTAGCCCATATCTAAGGCAGCCTTAAGGCAACCTTAACTATACTAAGTATTGTTTCCTCATCATCCTGATGCTGGATTTGCCAGGGGTATGATTTGATGAGTTTTATCAACTGCTCCAGGCAATCTCTAAGGGGTAGGATCAGCCTGACAAGTATTGGCCAATTTAGGCTGGTGCAGACATGTCTCCATAGTCAATGGGCCCTGTCTTCCAAGACTTTCTGCGTTGTGTGGTGATGCTTACAAGTCAGATTCTCCTACTTTGTCTGAGCTGAAATCTAAGAGTTTCAGCTCAGACAATTAGTGTAATGGCAGCTGACCAGAGGTAGCTGTGTGTAGTACAGGAAGGCTGTGTAGTGAAATCAGAGAAATTATCTCTTTGCTGTTTCATGGTGCACGTCAATTAGCTGCTGTTTGGGCTGCAGAGTCTTCTGGAATATAAATAAAACTGAGCCTAAAAGATTTGTGTCTTGCAAAACAGAACAAGTTTTGACAGATGGTTAAACTCGTTGGTCTAGCCATTTGTCAAAACTCATCGCCTTCCCTGTCCAAGTTAAGGTGAATGATGTTTTCTTGATGGCCAGAAATGTTTAAGGAAGGGAAGAGAAACAAAGCTGTATAAATTTGGTATGAATTCAGCAATTCTTGTCTTAACAGAGCTGGTATGCTGAAAATAAAGGCAGTTGCATTTGCTGACAATATGCCTGTGTTAAGGTAATGATTGCAGGTGACAACAGCATTTTTTTTTACCCTGTATAGTTTTTTGCCAGGACAAGGACAAGGACAGGTAAATAACCATGAGAAAGGGCCCATGAATTCAGTTGGATTCAGTTCAATGTTGCTTGGGAACATAATGAGTAGAACAGGCTCAGGAAACAGGAAATGCAACACCAGGAAAAACAATGATACCGGTACTAGGGGAAAGACATGTGACAGAGAAGTGGAGTTGCAAGCATATTCCCATCTTTATTTTTTTATGCTGTGAGGGAGGTAGGACATGAAATCCTGCACTAGATTGCATTCCTCTGTTCATAAGTGATGGAAGTTATTGAATAACAAGGTTTTCCAGATCAAAGCAGTCTTACACAAGGCATGATTCTCATTTACACATTTCTTGCTTGAAAGGAGCCTTTCTGCAGTTAAAGGAAAAATAAGATTTTACTGCTGGACCCTCCAATATCTTCATTTTAAATGGCAAAGTTTTCTTCTTTTGAAAAGATGCATATCTCATCTTTAGCAGACGTCTACAAGAAACAGAAACTTTTATTTTGAGCTGGAGTAAACGTCTCAGAATTTCTGTTGAACTAGTCGGGATGAACCATGGATCAGCAGAAAGAGCCAAAACAAAATCTGCAAGGATCTCAGAGGGGTTTACAAAGGGCTTGCCCGCTCTGTCCCCATCTCCCCTCAGCAGCTCTCAGCATGGCATACTGTCACCATTCTCAGATAAATAAGACGGGATACCCAACCAGTTGAACTAATTCTATTTTATTGTAAGGCTATGTTAATAGAACATTACAGATCTGAAAGTACAAATCTCCTGCCTTCTCCTATTCCTGCCTGAGAAGATAAGGAAGTCCTTCCGACTCTTTTTCTCCATATTACACAGCTCTGGACTATCCCCCCTCTTACCTAAGCATCCCCTAGAAAGCATTCTTTTGCTCTGTCTCTCAAGGATTTTCTCACATACAGTACCATTACATCACCTTCCCTTTCAGATGTATCTTACCAGTTTGCCCTCTTACTTCCCTGCCCTCTTACTTTCCCTCCTGCCAATGTCCCAGAATGATATGATTCATATCTTTCTAAACCACCCACACTCACCTAGTGTCAAGGTTCCGACTAATGCAACCATGTAAAACAAAATTCTGAGGCTTGAACTCTCCTCAAAGCACATGTTTATTGGATAATATTATTGGCATGGTCAAAAGTGAAACCAACTGTAACGGTTTTCGCAGAGATTCAAAGTAACTAAAGTAACTCCTCTCTGCTGTGCTATAGATTGTGCTACCCAATTAAAGTAGTTAGTAATAGGTTAAAGGAGTTAGTAATAGGTTTCTCCATTCATCTTCACTCCTCCTTCCCACACCTGCAGGAATGGCCTTGGATCCCAGGAGATCCTTTGGTGTTTTGTCTGCAGTGTTTCCTCCCCCCTCCCAATTTGTGGCAACTCAGAACAACAATGATGGCTTCAGCCAGGCTTGACACCTAGGTGAGATGGACAGTGTAGAAAATTGGATTAAAAAAATAAATAAAATAAATATCTGCCAATCTACAACTTTAAGGTGAAACCTCTTCCTGGTGCTCCTGTCTCCTTTCAGCCACACTATCAGCATCAATGTACTCAGCTTTAGGGCAGAATTTAGAACAAAAGAGACAAATTGCCTTGGGAATGAACCACCTGGAAAATTTGTGTATGTCTGTATGCGGGAGAACGACAGACAGAAAGACAATGAAAATTAACATCAGGTTATATATTTATATATTTTCATCACTGAAGTAAGGACAGCCTTCCTAAACAAAATCTAATACACATACAGTGCTTTTCTTTGTAAAATCATGTTGCTTTGAAAGTTTTCATCCTTACAAGTGAAACTTATCAAATCAAAAGAGATTCATCCTTAAAAAAATAATGATTGATTCAAGCCAAACAGTACCTTTTGATTTACTATAATGGAAAAGATTGCAGCAAAAGGATTGACTGGGAATCAAGGCAACACTTACATTCCCCAATGAGTTTCATTACAATTGCATGCTCTGTTAATTCTGTATTATGTTTTTTTTTCTTTTCTTTTTTTAAAATATCTGTATGTAAGAGAATTTCATGCCTGAAAATGATGGACAGTTTGGGGAGCTGAAGTTTAATTCACTATTTAAGAAACAGACATAGGAGTTTCCGGTTCCGGTCACGAGGACCGGAGCCTTTCCTTGAGAGCTCCGGGACGGGACTCGCGCGAAATTAAAAAAAAATAACTTCAGAAAAAGCGAGCGAAGAAGAAAGAGGCCGAGATTGAAGAGGAATCTCGGACCTTTCAAAAGAAGTGAGACCTACCGCCGGGAGATTCTGGGAAGCCGCAGACGGAGCAGCGGAATCCGGCGGCAGCCGAGCGGCCGGCAGGCCTGAAAATGCCACACCAAGCCGTAAGTTAAGGAGAGTCAGAGAGCAGGCGAGAGACGAGCGGCGGAGCAGAAGGAGGACACCGGATCGCCGCCGAGGGGGCCTGCCGGCCTGCGGATGACCTCCGGAAGAGCTGGAGAGCGGAAGGAACAGCGGGAGAACAGCGGAGGAGGACTGGAGCAGCGAACAGAGGCGGAGACGGCCAGAGCCAGAAAGTAAGAAGCCGACAAGAGCGGAGAGGCAAGAGGCGGAAGCAAACGAAGCCGACAGGATGCCGACAAGAGAGGAGGAGAGCAGAGGGAGCAACAGAGAAGAAGAATACCTGCGGGAGGTGAGCTCTTAAAGGCAAAGAGGGTGGCTGAAAGACCAGAAGGGGAAGAGGAGGTGGAAAGCCTGGGAGAACTGGGAGAGGAAAGTGAGGAGAGAAGCCCACCAGCTGAGCCCCCTAAGCCAAGGGAACCAAGGGACCCAGAAGACAAAGAAACACCAAGGAAGGAAGAGGAGGTGGAAGGCCTGGGAAAACTGGGAGAGAGAAGGGAGGAAAGAAGCCCACCAGCTGAGCCCCCTGAACCAAGGGAACCAAGGGACCCAGAAGCAGGGCATACAACAGGCAAAAGCCAGGATGGTCTCCAAGCAGACCAAACAGATGCCCACAAAGGGACCTGCACCCTCCCCATCCCAGCCTCCTGAAACATCCCAGCCTCCTGAAACATCCCAGCCTCCTGAAACACCAGGGAACACCCTACCCACCCCCACCCTCCCATCCAACTACAGGCCCCCAGACCCATCCATCAACTCAGGCCTGCCCAGCAGAGCACACGTTACAAGAAGTAAAAGAGATGTTGGGGACGCTGGTAAAAAGGATGGATGAAATGGAGAAAAAATTAGAGGAAGTGGGGACACGGATGGAGAGAAGGTGCATAGATGCAGAACAGAGGATGGAGAAAAGGTGTGAAGATATAAAACAGATGCTGTTGGACCAGGGCAGAGATCTAGAGAGAAAGCTGGAAGAACAACGCAGAGCGATGGCTGCAGACCTGGACCAATTTAAGGAGGCGATGCAAGCACACTACAAGAAGCTGGGGGATGAAATGGAGAAAAACCTCCAGGAGACCAGGGAGAGTGTGACAAAGAAGATAGAAGGAGTGGAAAACTACATGGAGGGACAGATAACAGAGATGAAAAGAATGGCCTAAGACCAATCCACCATGATGCAATATTGGCAACTGGAGTCCGCCATCAGATTTAGGGGATGGAAAGAGACAACAAATGAAACCCAAGAAGACCTGCGTAGAATCTTTGTAGGGGCTCTGGCAGCATTTCTGGGAAGGCAACCCAAAGGTATCGCGTGGCAATTCGACAGAGTCTACAGAGTCAACTCAAGGGCGGCAGCAATCAGGAACCTACCAAGGGATGTGGTCATCCACTTTACAACCAAGGAGTTCCGGAACCTTATCTCCATAACATCCTACCACAAAAGCTTATACATAGAGGAGCAGGAGGTGAAGATATTGAAAGAGATCCCCCAGATGATGCTGCGAGACAGAAAGAACTACAAGTTCTGAGACTATGCGCTCTGCGATACCGATGGGAAGCCCCTACGGGGATGTCACTTTTCTATAAAAATAAAAGATACTACCTGAACTCGGTCCAAGAAGCCAGAGAATTCCTTGCAAAGGAATTGATGTCGGATAGACCTCAATACACCACGAGAGAAGACGCAGAAGGGCCACTGGAACGACAGACGGACGCAGGAGCAAGAGAAAGGAAAGGACCAACTCGAGACACGATGACACAGAGAACAGGAAGCAACAACAGAAAGGGAACAGGACAGACTGCAGAGGGCAGGACAACAAGATCCACCACCAAACGCACGGAGCAGCATGACACGACCCCTCTACGCAACTTGAGCACCAACTTGGATACCATGGGAACGAGACGAAAGAAGAATGCAAGAGATAGAACAGAAGCGGTCTTGCAAGAGTATCCTGAAACCGACGATGACAACTAAATACTTGACATGGAACGTTAACGGACTAAATTCCCCACAGAAAAGGAGAAAGATATTTCACTACCTGTATCAAGGAAGAAACGATATAATTTGCCTACAAGAAACACACATCAGAGCAGCAGACCAGAAATACTTAATCAACAACAGACTAGGCACACATTTTGTCGCAGCGGCGCCACGAAAGAAGAACGGGCTTGTTATATATGTAAAGAAACATGTAATCGCTAAGCTAATAGAGTCGGACTCCCAGGGTAGATACCTAGCAATCGAAGTGACACAGGACGACAAGAAAATCCTGGTGATGGGCATATATGCACCAAATCAACAACAGGGAAAATTCTACAAAAAGGTACACAAGAAGTTAATACAACTCAACTACAGATCATGTGTTATCTTGGGAGACTGGAACGGGGTCATAGAGATTACACTAGACAAGAAGAAAACAAAACCTAACCCACAGAAGCACTCTAAGTTGCCTAAATCCTTCTTCGACATGAAGGAAGACCTTGTACTGACAGACGTCTGGAGGGAACGGCACAGCAAAGAGCAAGAATTCACCTTTTTCTCCAATAGGCAGAATTGACTTCATCCTGGCATCTAGTGACTTGCTAGTCCGCCTCAATACTGTGTCAATCCTACCCAAAGTACTAACAGACCATAACCCGGTAGGGATGGAATTAAGACAGGATCGGAAATCGAGGAGATCCTGGAGAATTAATGAAAACCTGTTTAGACATGGGAAAGAGGTGGCGGAATGCAAAAATGCCATGAAGGAATTCTTTAGTATAAATATGGACAATGAAACACCCATTGAAATGATTTGGGACGCTAGCAAGGCATTTATGCGCGGGATCCTCATGAATATGAACGCCAGGCACCGACGCAAACAAGAACGAAAAAGAAAGGAACTAGAGGAGGAGATAAAGAAACAGGAACAATTATTAATAAAAAGACCGGAGGACAAAGCCACAAAAGAAGGAATTAAGATACTAAGAAAACAATTTGACATGCTGATAGCGGATCAAGTAGCATGGAATATACAATATGCAAAACACAAGACATTCTGTAGCGCCAACAAACCGGGTCGGTGGCTGGCTTACACCATAAGAAAGAAACAGAAAGCCCGCATAATTCAAAAGATAGAGTACAAAGGCAAGGAAGAATTCAAACAGGAAACCATTAAGAAAGCTTTCACCGAGTTCTACTCACAGCTATACGCTGAGGAGAAGATACAGGACAAAGAGATAGAAAAGTTTCTACAAAACGAACAATTAATGGTACTCACCGATACACAACGAGATGCCCTGAACGCCCTAATCACGAAGGAGGAAATACACTCAGCGATCAAACAACTGAAAAAAGGAAAATCACCCGGGACGGATGGGATAACAGCTATCTATTAGAAGCATCTCCAATTACAAAAAATAATTCACCCAGATCAAACGGGGTTTTTACAAGGACATCAGATGAAAACCAACGTGAGACAGCTGCTGAACATAATAGAGTACTTGGAAAGGCACAACCAGGTACCTGCTACCCTCATGTTTGTGGATGCAGAAAAAGCCTTTGACAGACTGAATTGGCCATTCCTGATGAACCTAGCCCGGGGGATGAAAATGGGAAAGCAGTTCCTCAACTCCATAATAGCAATCTACCAGAAACAAACGGGCCAGATCATTGTGAATGGTGAACTAACAGACTCATTCAACATAGAAAGAGGCACGAGACAGGGCTGTTCGCTGTCACCACTGTTATTTGTCTTAACGATGGAGATTCTGCTGAACAAGATAAGAGCAGCAGAGGACATAAAGGGCATACAGATTGGAAAACAGGACTACAGACTGTGTGCCTTTGCAGACGACCTACTGGTGACAGTATCACAACCAGTACAATGAACAAGGAGTTTGATGGAGATAATGAAAGACTTTGGCAAGGTATCAGGTTTTAAAGTCAACATATCAAAAACGAAGATGCTAGTTAAAAACCTAGACAACAAAGCAAAACAGGACTTGGAAAGAATAATGGGTTGTGAAATAGTTAAGAAAGTTAAATACCTGGGAGTGGAGATAGAAACAACAAATGTGAAATTATACAAAAATAACTACGAGGTGCTGTGGAGCAAGATACAAGCAGATCTGGAAAGGTGGAAAACACTACGACTATCCTTGCTGGGCAGGATAGCAGCAGTAAAGATGAACGTCTTGCCAAGATTTCTATTCCTCTTTCAAATGCTACCTATACTCAAAAAGGATGTGGACTTGGACAGTTGGCAGAAGGGCGTCAACAGATTTATTTGGGATGACAAGAGACCGAGGGTGAAACTAAAAATCATCCAGGACACGAGGAAGAGAGGGGGACTAAAAATGCCGAACCTAAAGCTATACTACTATGCAGCGACGTTGGTGGCGTTGAGTGACTAGATCAATATGACGAATGATAGAATACTGAATATTGAAGGGCATGGTCTACTATTCGGCTGGCACGCATACTTAGTATACGACAAAAAGGCAGACAGGAACTTCAAGGAGAACCCACTACGAATCCCATTGTTATGGGTCTGGAAGAAATATAAACACCTCCTACACGACAAGATTCCCATCTGGACGATCCCCGGACACGCGATAGGGTATGTAAACACATCCCAAGGGCAAGAAGTGGTGCCCTACAGTAAACTTGTACTGGAAGAAGAAAATGGGTTCTCCTTGAAACCCCAAACAACGCTAGCAGACGAAGGAATAGGAGGTACCTGGCTATCATATCTACAACTGCAATCAAGGTGGCATAAAGACAAGAAGAAGGGCTTATCCCAGACTGACGAGGATCTAATTAAACAGATTAGAGAACAGGGGATCATGCACATCAAACGAGTGTACAGCATCCTGGTAGAAATGGACTCTGAAACCGAGCTAGTCAAGAACTGTATGATAAAGTGGGAACAAGACTTTGGGCATTCTATCACCATGGACACGTGGGAGAAAATCTGGGTGAGAAATGTGGAATTTACGAAATCGCAACACTTAAGGGAAAACTTCTACAAGATGTTCTATAGGTGGCACCTCGACCCGAAAAAACTATCACTCATCTATCCAGACTCCCAGCCCAAATGCTGGAGGTGTGGTGACGGGGAGGCTACCTACTTTCATGTATGGTGGACATGCAGAAAAATCAAAGCCTTCTGGAGGAAGATATGGTGGACACTCCAAACCATTTTCAAAAAGCGTATTGAATTTCTACCTCAGGTTTTTTTGTTAGGGATAACAAAGGACTACACTACCTCAGAGATGAGCTTATTTCTGAACTTGATCATAGCAGCCAGATTGTTGGTGGGACAATACTGGAAGAATCCAGAAATACCGCCTATAGAAGAATGGACTGTGAAAGTAACAAATCTGGCGGAAATGGCGAAAATATCGGCATACCTGAAAGATCGCTCAAATGAACAATATTTGGCAGACTGGAAACAGTGGATAGACTATATACAAGAGAAACACCAATCAAACAAAATGCACCTGGCGTTTAGTTGAGGCTCAACGTGAAGAGCGAAGAATGTTTACCAAATCAAATGTTTATAAAGACTAACACCTAATGTTGTATGCCTATGTTGTATGACGAAAGCCTCTTAATATGATCATATGCTTAATGTTGTTTGCTCTAATATTGATAAAGCGGATTGAATTTCTATCTCAGGTTATGAAACTTCTACCTCAGGATCATTGGTTAGGGACTATAAAAGATTGCACTATTACTGAGACGAAGTTAATTCAGAAGCGTGACTGAACAATATGTGATAGACTAGATATAGTAGATAAACCATATCCCTCAGGTTATTAAACTTTTACTTCAGGATTTTTGGTTAGGGATCAGAAACGATTGCACTAATACTGAGATGAATAATATGTTATAGAATAGAAACTGTGGATAGACTATAGAAAAGAGAAACACTAATCAAATAAATTGTAACAGGCGTATGGTTGAGGTTTGATGTGAGGAGTGAAAAATGCTTACCAAACCAGACGTTTATAAAGATTAATACTTAGTGATGTATACCAGGTGCTATGATGATTGATGCATACTATGATTTTATGTTCAAGGCTGATTGTATGAATGTAGATAGACCATATACAAGAGCTGTATTTTCAGATCCTATGAGGACAGCTTATTAATATGAGCCCAGACTTAATGTTGATTGCTTTAATATTGAAAAAGCGTACTGAAGTTCTACCTCAGGATACTGAATTTCTACCTCAGGATCTTTTGTTAGGGATCATAGAGCTTGATGTGAGGAATGAGGAATGTTAACTAAACCAGACGTTCACAAAAACTGATCCTTAGAATTGTATTGCAGGATATATGATGATTGTTTTTTAATATGAACTTATGTTTAATGTTGATGGTTTTAATAAAATAATTTAAAAAAAAGAAACAGACATAAATAAGAAATCTGTTTTTAGGGGATTGTGTTTTTAGTTGGGTTTTTAAATATTAGGCCAAATTGTTTAATTTATTTTTAATAATTTTAATTTTTGTGTGTTGTTGTTTTAATTGGGCTGTACACCGCCCCGAGTCCTTCGGGAGGGGGGCGGTATAAAAAATTGTAAATAAAATAATAAAATAATAATAATAAAGAAATATTTCCTAGAAATGAATAGGCTATTTAGGGAATTGGTTTGGGATAGCAATCAGTGAAGTTTTCTTTGGCTCACTTGAGATTATAATTTGAAGGTGGTTTTAATTTATCTGATTTGCAACTGGGCTTATATTTTATCAAACTTCAGCATGTGGAATGAAAATAGAGTGAAATATAAGCCCTTGTAGGCTATATGGGTAGGAAAGCTGTTTTCCTTGGGATCATGGCAACTTTTGGAAGGAATACATATGAGGAAAGGAGCTTTATTTCCAGGAAGGTGGGCATCTTTTTTGCTATATAAATTTAATAAATAAATAGGGTTATAGATTGGGTTTTCATAACAAGACTCATGAATTTTAGCTCTTTGAAAAAAACTATACTCTGAAAATAGGTGGGGAAAAATTCTGTTGGAAGGTTTGGACAGAAGGCAGGATTATGTGTTTAAACCAATTATTATGCAAAAACTTTTTAAAGGATTTCTCCCAGCTTCAAATTAAATTTGATCCTCCCATTTCACAGCGATGGCAGTATTTTCAACTTCAGTATGTTTTAATAGATCGATAAGGACCAGACATCTTGGCCACTTCACAGGCACCTGAGATGCCCTCTTATATGATGGAATCCATGACAGAAGTAAAACTTGTAGCAGATCTCTACTGAGAGTTCAAAAATATTTTTAAATTGAACATTTCTGGGATATTCCAAACATGAACTAAGAACTGAAATCTCAGATAATATCAATGGCTTCAAGTCCTTAAAAATCTTACAATGGTCTCAAATAGGCTTGATATTAAAGCTGATTCATCCAAAAATTGTATAGAGAGTATTGGCTTCAGCAAATAATGTACTTAAAAGATGGATATTAGTTTTTCTTTGTCAGAGGTAATAAAGTACATTTCACAATCCATCCCATCTCACAGCCCCCCAAATTAGGGAGTATCTGTTCTGAACCCCTTTCCCCATCCACTATCTAACAGCAGGCTATGTTGTCTCTTATCCAGCTGCTCCCTTAGTAGTCTCTATGTCTAGTCTTCCACATACCATTATATCATCCTCCCCTTCAGACTCATCTTCCCTTCCCGAGTTCATGGGGAAACTGATTGTGGGATGTAAGAACAAAATGCAGATGTGTCACTCTCCTCTTCTGCCAGTAACTCCCCAAGGTCACACAAAGTGTCCTGTAACTCAGCTGCACCTATAGAAGTGATCGCCATCCTCTTCTTGAACTCTGTTGGCCCTCCCTTGATATTCTTGAGGTGTTTTCTACCCCTTGGAAGAGCCCTTCTGCTCATTTTGATCAGCCCCAAACTCTTGCAAAGTCAGTAGTTGCTGAGGGTGAGGTTTGTTAGGGTATTGGCCATGAAAGTGGTGTACCAATTGTGGTGCATGCATGTTCATCGCTACCTCTCATCATCTCTCTATCTTTGAGTATCCTTTCCAGTGTATCAAGCATTGATCCCACATCCCTCTGCATCCAGGGTCTAGCACTCCTTCTACCTTGTACTCTTCTGCCTTATTTACTAGTATGTGAGAGGGCTGCTTTCATTAACAACAGATGGAATATAGGGTGAATCTTCACTGATGCTGGCAATTGCAAGTGGAATGTTACTAGGTTTATTTGCTTAATCACTGGGAAAAGGTCAATATCTCTCAAGTCTAGTTTCTTGGAAAGCCTCAAAAAAGTCAGAAATTTTGTAGATAGCCACACCAAATGTGCAATTCCATCTATCTATCTCTTGTCTGTCTGCATCTGCTGATTTTTTTTTTGTATGTAGTCTTTGCAAGTTCTAACTGCTCCTTTAAGAGGTTCTGGGCAGCTTGTCTTCTTCCATGGAAGAAATCTGAAGCATGAGGAATAGTTTCTTCCCTGGTTGTTGGGTCAAATCCATGGGTAGAATCTGTAAGTTGCCTGGAAGAGGGATGTATTGATCGAGGAGTGTGCTGTATTTTGTAAGCAATTTCAGCAACTGGCAGGAGATCAGTCCAGTTGTCTTGCTGGTATGAAATAAAGCATGTTAAATATGGCTGCAACAGATGGTTAAACTTCTCAGATTCTCCACTGGACTCTGGATGATGCAAGGAAGACAAATGAACTTTAATACTGAATAAGTGGAACAGAGGCCCTTTTGCACTTATTCAGTATTAAAGTTCATTTGTCTTCCTTGCATCATCCAGACCACATGACTGACCACATGAATGACCAATCCTCTATATCTAAAGACCTAGTCCAAAACCAATAGAGCTGTTTCCTGGGCTGTTGGGAAGCCCTTGCAAGGAATAAAATGAGCCAGTTTGATAAATCTACTACAATCAGATTGGTAGTATATCCCTGCACTGGGGGAAGATTGGTGATAAAATCTAGAGAAACAGTATCCCAGAGCTGTGATGGATCTTTAGTGGCTGCAATAACCAGATTGGCTTAGCAGGAATTGGTTTTGTTTTATGATAGACATGATAAGAGAAAACATAATCTTTAATGTCTGTGTTGTCTATGTTGGGTTTTAAACATCTCCACCCCCATCCCACAGCTTGCTATTTTATTGTCATGATGCAACTGTAGTACCTCCTCCCTTAGGGGACGGGGAACATAAATATCCATTGTGCAAAAGCTGCCTTCTTTCACTTTGAAGTACGCAAAAGTACCTTGTTGGTCTTCGTGGAGGTCATCTATATAAGCCCTGGTTTATACATCCTGCTACTGCTATCCATACACACATACACACCCACATTTTTATTAGAGATTTTTAAAAAGGAAGATAAAAACTAATACAAACTAATATAAAATAATATAAAATAAGAAAAAAAGAGAAAAAGCTAAAAGTGTTAGTGTTTATATTTGTTCTATAATCTCAATATGGTACTTCCAAGATATCAGGGTGTGTGATCGGGCACTTGAAGGCTTATTTATGTTCTCTATTGTGACTTAATTGAATGGGGAGAAATGTTTTGTAGAACATTAGAAGAAACTTCTTAATGGGAAGAGTACTTGGAGAATGAAGCTGATTATTATGCTTGGATAAGCTCTTCAGAGTGCTTCCAGGAAAGGCTATCCCAATTACAACTCTTCTAGCTTTGGATTTATTGAACTTGTTAATACTTTGATTTGAATGGCTTTTGGACCTCCTTGAATATCACAATGCTATCCCATCTTTTCTGCAACGCATATACTTTCCCCAGATTGCAACAATCCGGACAGTACAGTACAGAACAGAACAGAACACTTTATTTGGCCAAGTGTGAATTGCCTCCAGAGCAGACAATCTCAGTGCACACTGCTCTCAGTATACTATTATTATTATTATTATTATTATTATTATTATTATTATTATTATTATTATTATTATTATTATTGTTGTTGTTGTTGTTGTTGTTGTTGTTGTTGTTGTTGTTGTTATTGTTATTAATTTTATTTCTATGCCGCCCTATTCCAGGAACCCAGGGTGGCTCACAGCATAAATAGAAATCTAGCATAAAATACATATATAAAAAGAACCCCTGAGTTAAAAAAAACAATCATCCAACAAACATGCACACAAACATACACTGACTAGGGGCAACATGTTAACTGCCCCAGGCCTGTCGGCAAAGATGTGTTTTGAGCAGTTTACGAAAGGCGGAGAGGGTGGGGGCGATATGGATCTCCGGGGGGAGTTGATTCCAGAGGGCTGGGGCCGCAACAGAGAAGGCTCTTCCCCTAGGCCCCACCAGGCGACACTGTCTGGCTGACGGGACCTGGAGAAGGCCGACTCTGTGGGCCCTAACCGGTCACTGGGTTTCATGGGGCAGCAGACGGTCCTGTAAGTAACCTGGTCTGATGCCATGCAAAACAACAGAGTAAAAATTAGCATAATAATGATACCAAGAAGAAGGGATAGTAGAGAAGATGAGAAGGATAATAATATTAATACAGCCACATCATATGGCTAAATATACTTAGACATAAGACAGCCCTGTGGGAATTAGGTGTTCAGCAGAGTGATGACACGAGGAAAAAAAAACCTGTCTCTGTATCTAGTTGTTTTGGCATGCAATGCCCTATAGTGGTGTCCCAAGAGGAGGAGTTGAAACAGTTGTGTCCAGAATGTGAGGGGTCTGTAGATATTTTCTCAGTCCTCCTTTCTGACCCTTGATTGGTCAGATTAGGAAATAAGGAGGCAGTCAAAGCCACCCAATGGACTTCATAAGGATTGCATGGCAGGTTCAACATTCTAATCATTACCCCACAACATTTGATGCCTTCCTGATCTCCCGCCTAATGGATGTGAACCTTCTTGATAACTGCGTCAGAATGGCTCGGGCTCTGTCATGTTATTTCACATCCTTTTCTCCCCAAAACTTACTTTTTAGACAGAGTTGTCATTTTTACCGAGAAAGATGAACAACCTTGTGCCACAAAACTTTCCAGACACTTAGATAAAATGTTTTTAGATATGCAGGCTAGAATGTGGATGCTTAATGGTATTTTTTTTCCTCCTGTGATATATTTTAAAAGAGACTCAAACTGTCCCAGTTATCCAGTCTTGGGAGAAAGGATAAAAAGCTCAGGAATTGGTCTGAGTTGCATTTTGTTTAGATGCCAGCAGATTTTTACTTTTTTTTTAAAAAAAAATAGAATTACTTTTTCTGAATCATGTGCATGAATAATTCTCAGAATGGGTCCTTAGAATATTCTTCCCTGTAAATTGCTTGTCCTCTTACCTCTAAATCAATGGCAAGTCCACCTTATCACTCCATGCACAGCAGTTGTCATTTTCAGCATTGTGCACCCAATCAATGGATTGTGTGAAATTGTACTTTCACGCGCTATTGCACCAAACACATTGCTGGCAGGGGCAGAAATGTTTAGTAGCACTGCAGAAGCTTGGCGTGCAGAGTCTCCTGTTGAAGGACATTAGGCATAAGGAGGGGTAAATCAGTAAAACTCGAGTCTGTTGATTTGCTCATTTATTTCAAAAAGGGACTTTTATTTGGTCCATTTGTGCATCAGTTTGAAATTTGCACCCCTCCAAAAGTCAGCACAAAGATATTACAACCTGAAAAAATGCAGATTTTTCTTTTCTTTTTTTTGTTCTGATTGTTTAGTACAAAATAGAAAGCTTCAAATGAATTCATGTATATGCAAATCCAAATAGATAGAATCTGCTGGGATCACACTGGAAACATTTGGTGGTGTGGTGGCGCAGTGGTTAGAATGCAGTACTGCAGGCTACTTCTACTGACTGCCGGCTCCAGCAGTTTAGCAGTTCGAGTCTCACTTGGTCAAAGTTGACTCAGCCTTCCGAGTTCAGTAAAATGAGGACTCAGATTGTTGGGGGCAATATGTTGACTCTGTAAACTGCTTAGAGAGGGCTGTAAAGCACTATGAAGCAGTATATAAGTCTAAGTGCTATTGCTATTTGCATCGTCTATGGCCATCATTGGCTCTAGTGTACAATAAATAACCAAAGGAAATAACCATTGGAAACTGGACCAATGCCTTTTACTTAGGCTGCTCATTGAACACATCCAGGCAGGGAAAAACAGGTTGAATTAAACTTTCCTCAAGCTTCAAAGTCTTCTTAAGCTCTGATATGTTCCTGTTGTTGGATCAAAAAAACTTACTTGCTAGGAATATCAGTAATTCAGTTTAGTACTATGTTAAAGTAACTTGAATTGATTATGCTTGGCTAGCTCAGCCTCAGGTAAGAGGTGGGTTGCACAGATTAACAGGAGCTAGGTAGGAGCTAGGTAGATAATGATTTGTGTGATATAGCCTATTCACTAAATTAAGTTTTGTTAGTTTTTTGTTTTCTTCACCCTCATAGTTGAGGAATAATGCATCTATTGAATAGCGATTTATATTATAAAACACTATCCTATGCAGTGGTGGGATTCAGCTGGTTTGCACCACTTCGGCAGAACCAGTAGCTAATTTTTTGTTGCCCAGGCCTAGAATGGACTTCCGGAAGTGGCATCCACACAGAGAACTGGTTGTTCACACATTTGAATCCCACTACTGATCCCATGCACATTGCAATATTCAGTTTGATACTGAATAGTCAACTGAATTAATACTAATATGTAAATCTTAACAGCCATGGTTATCTTATATTAATCTGCACAGATTTTATTTTCTAAATATATCCTATGATTGACCATTGTTGTGACTTGATCTTTGAATCTGATTGTGCTTTGGTTCTGACAGTTGCCTTTGTCTCATGCCCTTTGAATCATGGTTCTCCTCAGGTCTCTTTCAGGTGGTACAGATGACACCTGCATTATTCTTATCGCACTGACACCAAAAGTGTGTGATTGCTCAGGTCCTATCTTCTTTCTGTTTGAGTAAATTGGACTGTTTGGAGTACATGTTGAAATATTGACTGAAGCAAAAATATGAGAATATCTGACTTGATAAAACATGCCTGATGGCAGTATTGTGAAACATGAGAAGGAATAATGTTGTTCCATTTGAGGGATCTACACTCATTCTGGAAAAATCTTTCTTCTGATACGTGTGTTCAGCTTTGAAGCAGTGTTGGGAACAGCAGCCAAACTTTATAGTACTGTCAGAAACCAGAACTCATAGAGCTGGGAATCATCTTTTCTTGAGACCCACAGACCTGCTATTTGATCAAGCTGGAGAAAGCTTAGGTACGTGACATAAGATATGGCAGCTTACTATGTTTCTGTTTGAAATCAGATTTCATATAGGCAATGCATCGATCTTCTCTTTGAGCTCATGCTGAAATTCCAAGCAAATCTAGACATGGGAGCTCCATGTTTGGGTCTCTGTATTGCTTGTGTTGACTAAAGCTTTAGTAAGACCATTGTCAGGGTTCCGATAGATGAGACCAGTAAAAAGAACTCCAAGGCAAAAAAGTTTCCTTAAAGAATATATTTATTTGGCTACATAATATCAGCATGTTCAAAAGTGAAACTAAGACTGAAGCCCCCCCCCAAGGTTACAAAGTTACAAAGTTGAACTTCCCACCCCAACAGTATGTCATAAATCACATTGTTGGTCAACATGCAGTCAACAATGACCTTGGTTCCCACAGAACAATTTATTGTTTTGACTAAGATAAAATACTCATCCCCCCCAATTCTGTGGCAACCAAAAATGAAGGGAAAATGGCTTCAACCAAATTTGTTTGTAGAGTTGACAACTACACTTAAAATACTGCATCCAGTTTTGGTCACCATATTATAAAAAAGATGTAGAGACTCTGGAAAAAATGCAGAAAAAAGCAACAAAACTGATTGGGGGCAGGAAGCTAAAAATACAAATGGTTGCAGGAACTTGGTATGTCTAGCAAAAAGAAGAACTAGGGAAGACATTATTATTATTATTATTATTATTATTATTATTATTATTATTATTATTATTATTATTATTATTATTATTATTATTATTATTATTATTATTATTATTTGGATTTTTATGCTGCTCCTCTCCAAAGGACTCGGAGCAGCTAACAACACGAACAAAAAAACAACATCACAGCATTTAAAAACCAAAAACCGAGTCGACAAAGCATTTAAAAGACCCCCCCAAACACATTCATCATACAGACACAATCACAATCATCCCCAGGCCTGCCGGCATAGATAAGTTTTCAAATTCTTCCGGAAGGCCGGGAGAGTGGGGGAAATGCAGACTACAGAGGGCAGTTGGTTCCAGAGGGTGGGCGCCACAACAGAGAAGGTCCTCCCCCTAGGACCCACCAGACGGCATTGTTTCGCTGACGGGACCCGGAGGAGGCCAACCCTGTGGGCTCTCACCGGTTGAAGGGAAGTATGTGGCAGAAGACGGTCCCGTAAGTATCCTGGTCCAATGCCATAAAGGGCTTTATAGGTAATAACCAACACTTTGAATTGCGCTCAGAGACCAATAGGCAGCCAATGCAGCATGCGGAGAGTTGACGAAATATGGGCACGATGGGGCAGGCCCACAACCGCTCGCGCAGCTACATTTTGCACTAATTGTAGTCTCCGAACACTCTTCAAGGGTAGCCCCATGTAGAGAGCATTGCAGTAGTCGATCCTCGACTACTGCAATGATAGCAGTGTTGAGGGTCTGCTACAAAGAAGAGGGGGGTCAACCTATTTTCCAAAGCACCAGAAGCCAAGACAAGAAACAACAGATGAAAACTAATCAAAGAGAGAAGCAACCTAGAACTAAAGAGAAATTTCCTAACAGTGAGAACAATTAACCAGTAGAATGGCTTGTCTTCAGAAGTTGTAGTTGCTCCATAGCTAGGGGATTTTAAGAAGAGGTTGGACAACCATTTGTCTGGAATAGTATAGGGACTCCTGTTTGAGCAGGGAGTTGAACTAGAAAGGACTTTCAAATTTCCTTCCAATTCTGTTATTCTTTTAGTCTGATTTTCTTTAAAAGAGATGTGAGGGTTTTGATTTCCATTGCAACAGTTGCACTGCGAAGGATGTAGAATTAGATAGAAAAGTTAATTTAAGGAGCTAAATTAAGGAGTTAATTTAGATTTTTACGGTCATCCGCTTAAGGAGTCTGGGAAACCTTTAAACACGTTCTTTGCGTTATGTCTCCAACGCAGGTACTAGTGTCTCCACGGAAGAAAAAAAGAGAAAAAGGTGGGAAACTTCCTTTCATTTTTTGTCAATCAACTCTCTCTTTCTAAGAATAAAAACTGCAGCTTTTTCGTGAGAAAGAATAGGAGAAGGATTTAGATCAGGGGTGTCAAACTCGCAATGTCACGTGACATGTCACGACGTATCTTGACTTTTTTTCCCATTGCTGGCAATGGGGTGGGCGTGTTTTTGCCATGACATATCCAGCCCGCGTCCGGCAGTTTGACATGCCTGATTTAGACGGAGAATGGTTTTATCTTCTATATTCCATCTCAACACCATGGTTCATGTCAGAATGGAAATCTCTCCCCATCCCACATCAGATGTCTCAAAAGAAATATAAGATAGGCCAAATCCAATATGTTTTCCATCACATTTAATGGCCCTCAAAAGACTAGTTTTCCATACACATTGTGCCTTCTCAGAAAAACACCCCCAGAAAAAATGTTGAAAAAACTTGGAAACAAGGACATATTGCAAAAATATCTCCCTTAGATCTAATTACATCACCATTCATTTACCAACTCATTTTCCAGCTATAGTTAGTTAATGCAAATGTCAGATTATTAGCACCAATGTGTAAATTAGTGACAAAAATGGTATGTACATTTGCTCTCTGTGAATCCTCTTTTGCCCACCTTACCAGTCCCAAGCCCAAACCACCAGCAACTTTCTATATTGCCCAGCTAAGGTTTATATATTCATTTCAGCTGAAAGTGCATTGATGCACCACTTAAAAAATTCCACCTGAATTGGAACCTAGACCACACTCAATCTTAATTAATTCACTGCTCAGGCTTTGTGACTGCCCGTTATTGTACATGACAGTGAGGAGTTGTTTGAGGAAGAGGATGTCTGCAGAGAAACAAATGACTTTCCATTTCCTCATTTTACATATGCTGCTGGTGCCCAGGCTTGCATATGTTAGTGTGCACAATGTAAAATCTGCTCTGGTATTTGTGCATCATCATGCATTTTTTCACTCTGTTTTACAAGTGGTGAGTTTTCTGCATATCTAACTGCAGGAAAATCCCTGGCTTTGGGCTATAGATACTTATTTATTATATAGCACCAATGCAAAGATACCATTTCTTTTTCTTTAAGGAGAGGACCACCCTTTTAGGTAAATCAAACATACTCAAAAGGGGATGGGCTGATTTTCATCTGTTATCCATGGAACCAGGGGTCAAATAGGATACAAGGATGCAGCCATGTATCTACTATTGTACTCACATGTTGAAAATGGTGCTGAATTCTTTTCTTTTTCTTTTTTTATTTTACATCAAAAGAATAACTCCTGTTGTCTTTTAGCATAAATTACTGTAAGGTATTCACTTGATGTAAGCCAGGGGTCTTCAAACTTGGCCCTTTTATGAGTTGTAGACTTCAACTCCCAGAATTCCTCAGCCAGCGTGCCTGGCTGAGGAATTCTGGGAGTTGAAGTCCACAACTTCATAAAAGGGCCAAGTCTGAAGACCCCTGATATAAGCAGGTTTTTTTTTAATTAGCCCAGCTCAGCTTATAACAGCACAAGACAGAAAAGACTACTTCAATCACATTCAGGACTCCCTGAAATTGTTCAGTTCTACCATCACTTCTGAGTCTTTGTGACCTGACAAGTCCTGAATTTCACCAGGGCTGTCCATCATCAGTAATGGCTTCTTTCAGTTTCTGTAAACTTACCTTTGTGCATCGGTGATTGTATTTAGTCTCCTTGTCTTCTTGTAACTTCTATTCCAATTGCTTCTGATTTTTTTTTTTCAAGCCACAGGATCTTCTCTTTTTTTTTTGAATTTTAATTTTTATTAGTTTTATAATTATAACAAAACAAAAAATAGTTACTACAATAAAATTGTGTATAGTATACAAATATCATAAGGCACCTTACCAACCACATCCCCCTCTACCTCTCCCTTTCAACTTCTATCCCCCCACTTTCTCTACCTCCCTCACTCTCCTCATTCCTCCTACAACTCCCTACTTCCCTTCTCCTTCACTCCTCAGACTCCTCCTCCTCCTCAAATGTGGTTCCAAGGTGCTGCTGAAACAATCCATATCTAAACTTATATAACACAATTAAATATCAGATATTACAAATAATAAGATTATGAATCCCCCCAACCACCCCCCCCCCGACTTCCCAGAGTGAATACAGGGTAGAAACACAAGAAAACCCACTAAATTACCCCAAAATATTATTTAGAACCTATTGAAAGTACTGTACTTTACAACCTAACAGATAAGTATTTAATTATATGCTAAATACAATTTCTTAAAATTATATCTCCCTTGTATATAGTCTATCCATCTTTTCCAATCCATCATATATTTCTCATTTGAATGGTCCTTCAAATATGCAGAGATTTTGGCCATTTCTGCCATATTTATTACTTTCAAAATCCATTCTTCAATAGATGGTAATTCTGGCTTCTTCCAATATTGTCCCACCAACAATCTTGCTGCTGTGATCAAATTCAAGATTAAATTTGTCTCTCTGGTGGTACAGTCTTTTATAATACCAAGCAAAAACATCTGTGGTAAAAATTCAATACGTTTTTTCAAGATATTTTGAAGAATCCACCATATTTTTATCCAAAAAGCCTTAATTTTTTTACAAGTCCACCATACATGAAAATAAGTAGCATCCGTACTATCACACCTCCAGCACTTAGCTTGTAAATTAGGATACATACATGATAATTTTCCACAGGATCTTCTCTAATGGCGCTTTCTTTTCCATTTATGTGTTCAGAGTATCTAAACTTCAGCTTCATTATTAGCGATTTCGGTGAGCACTCTAGCGGGATTACTTAATTTAGTTTTATTTCTTTCATTGTGGCTCAAAATATTCTCAATAATATTCTCCAGCACAGCAATTTAAGGACTTCATTCTTTTTTTTTCTTTCAGCCTTTTGGATGATCAGACTTATGTTAAAAATGGAAAATTGATAAGCCAATTTTTGCTGTCGCTGTACTGTTTTTGCACTTGGGTATTCTATCTAGATGTCATAGTCTTTCTCCTAAGGATCAGATACCTTTTATTTCATGACTACAGTCACTATTCTGAATTTTTGAAGAAGATATATTTTGTTACTTCATCGACCTCTTCTTTATCATCTGTTTGAATTGGGTTGGAATTGTCTATTGATGTAATTTTGTTTTTGTTTTGTTTTAATATTGATTGAAACATTGGCATTTTTTACTTTTCTTTTTTTCCCTTCAACAGAAGAGTCCTAAAGCTTCCCTTCCTTCTAGATATTACAGTTCCAACATTAATATATATGAGATTGTTGATGTTTCACCAAAAATTGTAATTTCAATGACTTCCTCTTCCAGTATTTTTTTTAATTTCTAGATTGCATCAACAGAAATAATGGTCAAGCTCAAGGTGAGTTTGCTCTTAGAATATTTCTTTCAGTTCTGGGGAATCCATTTTAGGAAGGATATTGACCAACTGGAGCAAGTCCATAGGAAAGCAACCAACACAATAAAGGTTTTGGAAGAAAGCATGAAGATGAGGAGTTGGAGACATTCCTTATCTTTAGACCAGAGAATAGGAGACTGCAAGGAAACATAATAATCAAGTATCTGAAAAGTTGTTATGGAGAAGAGGGTCAGAATATTTCAGAATCGTTTCAGAAGAGAAAACAGAAACAATGATTTAAATTAGAAGGGAATAACAAGGCTATTTGAAAATGGAATAGACTTCCTTGGGAGATAATGAACTCTCTTTTCCTAGAAGTGTCTAAACAAAAGTTGGGTTGGCATTGGTCTAGGATTCTGCAGTGATGGATTTCTGTATCAGGCTGGGGCTGGATTAAGTGATCTCCAAAATCTTCCCCAAACTTCATATTCTGTGATTCTATGAAGACAGACTCATATATTTTGGCTGCTTGAATGCTTTAGCATAAAGTTCCTGTGTGACTACCATAACCAAGGAAAAGTTATTAAGGGTAACTACATTATCCAAACATAATCATTTCCCAACCCTCAAATCTCTCTAGGAGTTGGCTGGAAAAAGAAAAACCCGTCCATGTCTGTTCTTTTTCTTTCCAATCCTATATATATTACATAAAGTTGAGCCCAGGCAAAAAGAAAAAAATAGCACAATACAAACATTGAAAATGGCTTCCAGTTGGTTTGTCTGGCTCAGGAAAAGAACATCATAATTTGAGCAATCCTTCACAGTGAATGAAGCAATGGGTCGATCAATTAGCATTTATCTCCTGACTGAATGGTCAATCTGCGGTGAGGTTTGAGATTAATACAGAACTGCTTGGGTAGGCATAAAAGGATTGTTTACACAATCAGAAAGTATTAATCATATTAACAGCCCAATCACATCTAATAAGCATTTTGCTGCCACATGGATTACTTTACACTCACGTTATAATGTCTTATTTCTCTTGCCTTTATTATTCTATAGTTGATGAACAGTTGCTGAATGAGTCTGTTGAAAAGCATCTGATCTGAGATTTTATTTGTTACACAATTGCACTGTAAAACTTCATTTCCCATCACTTTATTATTACTGTGCATTTGATGAACAGTTGCTGACGGTGTGAATTTGTGCTCATGGAAAAACACTGAATTGTGTGAGATGATGTAAGATGACATGAATAAAAACATATCTGCTCTGTGAGTTTTATACCCTTTCATGCAGTTAAGTGACAAATATGTATGCACGAACCAACCCTTTTCCATAGATGGATACATAATGTTTGCGGCAGGAATGCAAATACATAATGTGCCGTAGAAAACAGATTCATTTGTGGCTCTATGGCAGTGCCCCAACATCTTCAAATACCCATAAAGGAAGTAGCAGCTTAACCATAATAAATATAAGTATTTACCCACAAAGTAAGAAAAAATGACTTGACAAAAATTGCGCTTGGAAAGAGTTTGATCCAAGTTTTGATGAATTTGTGCTGGGAAAGAGCTGAGAGGTTCAATGATGTATCCAATGAACCACGTTTTTGTGGCATACTTCTAATCTTGTTAACTCACCCAAGAGAAAGATTTCAAACTTTTTAACCAAGAAGAAACAATGAGTTGTTTTATCTATATGATATAAAGGATAGCTTTAGCAAATTCCATTGCATAGATGATGGTGATGTTATCCATTCAGTTGTGTCCAGTTCTTAGCGATTCTGTGGGGCTATTTTGCACTACTTCTTTGAATTTTTCTATGCTCTGGCTGGTGTCAGCTTTGGTAGTGCCATTGTATAGACTTAAAGAGATTATTTACTTTTGCATTAACCAACAAAAAGTATCCCAAAAGGGGAAATCTAATATCATTGTATGTTGTAGGTATGAGGATATACTTACAAATATATGACGAATGAGACTTCGTCGAAACGTCGCCAAGAGACAAGATATATATATATATATATATATATATATATATATATATATATATATATATATATATATATATATATATATATATATATATATATATATATATATATATATATATATATATATATATATATATATATATATATATATATATATATATATATATATATATATATATATATATATATATATATATATATGTTTTCTGAGGTTTTCGCGGGTGTTTGTATGTAGGTCTTTGGTTCTTCGGGTTTTCTCCCACGTAGAATTTGAAGTGTCTTGGCGACGTTTCGACGAAGTCTCATTCGTCATCTTCAGGCTGGTGCTCTCGGCTTCTGCTTCTAGGAGCAATGTGAGATTTTAGCTGTTTCTTCCTTTTAACTGCCAGTGGGGGTTTGAACTGATTGGCTGAGAGCTCAGCTGTGTTCTGATTGGGTTCACCATCTCTAATCCCCTTGTAAATCAGACTAACCTGAGCACAACAAAGCCCCCACCCAAACAGAACACTCCCCCAGCCAATCAGAGCACAGCCAAGCCCCTAACCAATCAGAACACACCCCCACCCAATCAGAACACAGCTGAGCTCCCAGCCAATCAGTTCAAACCCCCACTGGCAGTTAAAAGGAAGAAACAGCTAAAATCTCACATTGCTCCTAGAAGCAGAAGCCGAGAGCACTAGCCTGAAGATGACGAATGAGACTTCGTCGAAATGTCGCCAAGACACTTCAAATTCTACGTATGTATATATATATATATATGTTTTAAAATTGTTAACAAAGAAAATAAGGGATTTCTGAGATAGCTATTTCGAGTTATTTACCTCTCTTCAGTCAGAATTCACCCTTTCTGGGATTCGAAACCTGGGCAGTCTGCATGCTAGGCAGAAGCTTTAGCCTCAAGCCACAGGCTCTGTCCCACTTTGTTAGTAGTCAGGGAGTGGATATGTGTGTCAAGTGGTTATTTTTTATTTTTCTAAAAAATAACCACTTGACACACATATCCA
>JARGCV010000023.1:12707500-12810000 GCA_034064705.1 Bothrops alternatus
AAACCCCCACCGGCAGTTAAAAGGAAAAAACAGCTCAGACCACACATTGCTCCTAGAAGCAAAAGCCAAAAGCACCAGCCTAAAGATGATGAATGAGACTTCATCAAAACGTCGCCCAGACACTTCAAATTCTACGTGGGAGAAAACCCGAAGAACCAAAGATCTACATACAAACACCCGCGAAAACCTCAGAAAACAAATATATATATATATATATATATATATATATATATATATATATATATATATATATATATATATATATATATATATATATATATATATATATATATATATATATATATATATATATATATATATACATACACACACATACACACACACACACACATATATGCAGTGTTTATACACAATAACAATAATAATAATAAAGATCATCTAATAAAGGTCATCTAGTCCAACCCCCTTCTCAGGCAGGAAACCCTATACCATTTCAGACAAATGGCTATCCAGTCTCTTCTTAAAAACTTCCATGTATGTATACATCCATGTGTGTATATGTATATGTATATGTACACACAAAGACAGAGTGGACTTGGACATACACACACACACACACACACACACACATATATGCAGTGTTTATACACAATAACAACAATAATAATAATAAAGATCATCTAATAAAGGTCATCTAGTCCAACCCCCTTCTCAGGCAGGAAACCCTATACCATTTCAGACAAATGGCTATCCAGTCTCTTCTTAAAAACTTCCATGTATGTATACAACCATGTGTGTATATGTATATGTATATGTACACACAAAGATACACATGCATACATATATATAGAGAGAGATGCTGGCACAGACTTATGGTTAAAAAAGATAAAATATTATTCCCTGACTGCCTTATTGTTGAATCTGTTAACCTAAATGGTAGAATAATTGCAAGGTACTTTGGCTTAATTACAACACAGTAAAATAGTGCAGTTAAATATCCATATAATTTTACATTATCGCCTATTACCCTAAAGGTTCTTTTCTGTCACTTATTTTTTAAGTGATTTGAAAAGGGTCAAAAATGACTTTATTCTTGTTACTGCCATGTCATCTTTCACTCTGAGTAATTAGCTGAGTATTCATATTTAGTAAATATTCCTCTTCCTCCTCTTTATTTATTTATTTAGGGTTTGGTCCTACTGCAAGGGACCAAAATTTCAGCAGCTTATACTCTGTATATTGGCAGTTAAGATTAAAATGAACCTTACAATAACAAACTAATAAAATATATTCATGATAAATACCCACACTCCCAATAGATATCAAACACCCCAAATCTTTTCCACCTTGGAAGTAATCACACATTAACCTCAATGCCATATGGAAAATGAAGATCTCCAAAACATTTTATCTCTGGGTATAAACTGTTCCAGAGGAGGGGACATAATCAAGAAGGGTCATCTCCTGGACCGTGATGATGTCCTTACCTTTGAGATGGAAACCATAACTTTTTTTTTTCAAATAAAAAACAAAGTGTAATGGTAAGGGATGATACCCCCATATTACTAAGGAAGCAAAGATACTCCCAAAAGAAGATGTCCCTAGTAAATAATCTGTATGACACAGGAGAGTTAGATCACTGGGAGGGAGTAATTTTAGCCTCAGTAAAGCCCAGGGCTAAACATAACACACTCTGGGTTAGTAAAACAGACTGTTCTTGCTTGCTAGTGCTCAGCTGGGCATGGATAGCAACAAGTGGAAAGCAATAAGCTTGATAGCCTTTGACCAGAGAGATATTTGCATCACTCACAAGAGAACCATCCAAGATGCAGAAAGGTTTAACACCATCTCTGTACTCTGGCCAACATGCACAAGTGAAGGGCATGCTTGTTGCACAAATCATTTATTCGTGTAAATAGGTTCATTCATATTACTTAGGTAGCAATATTAAAAGAGGATAAAGTATGTTGGAGTCTGGGCAAATACTGTGTTCTAATTATTAAACTAACAAAAACCATTTAGCCTGAAGTTAAACCAGAGCATTTACGTTTAAGATGGGTTACTCACATTCCAGTTAAAGGGAACAATAACCATGATGCTTTGTGCTGATGGAGAGATGAAATCTCAGTGATAGGACAGATTATTTGCATTAAAAAGATGCCAGATTCATCTCAGCATGTCTAGTACAAAAGATCAGAGAGAAATGAAATGAACAACTTCTGCTCATAGTTCTGGATTACTACCGCTAATTTGAATAGATAATACTGGCCAAGAATTCTCAATTTGAAAGCAACAATTTAAATAATTGAATTTAACCTCCTCCTTATGAATCTAAATTAAAACATTCCTCATGATGACTATCTAATCTTTTTTGGAGGGGTGGGGCAATGCATCCAATAAAAGGCAGCTACAAACTCCTACAGGTAATTGGTTCCATTATCAAAATGCTTTTACAGTTAGGATTTCCCCCCCACCAACACTTAACTAGACTTCGCCTTCCTGACACTTAAATCCATTATACTACATCCTATACAAGAGAACAGATCTTGACTTTCCCCTGCGAGACCTCATTTTGGTATTTGAAGAGTGCTAGATGCTAACCTATTTAAAGAGACAGATTAGATGACACATACTTCAGCACATTGTCTCATAGGGTCTGCATAAAATGTGCAAATGGATACCTCATCTATTTTTGCTGGTAGTGTTCCTCTTTTCTCCATGATTTCTATTCAGGCCAATATGGACCTGGCCCAGGTAATTCAAGGCCCCACACACACAGGGGGGAACACGCTTGACCTGGTTTTTGTCTCTGGACAGTGGCTGAGTGGTCAGAATATAGGAGATATAGTCATTGAACCCCTGTCATGGTCTGATCACTCTCTCCTATGCCTGGACTTTCTGACCGTTGCACCCCACCACAGGGAGGCGGAACCGGTGAGATGGTACCGCCCCAGGCGGCTGATGGAGCCCGAGCGATTCCAGGCAGAGCTTGGGCCAATTCCTGAGGTTCGGATACACGACTCGGTCGAGGAGCTGACGGCAGCCTGGGATAGGGCTGCGGCCGGCGCTCTAGACCGGGTCGTGCCTTTGCGGCCTCTGATTCGGCGTGCGTCTCGATTGGCCCCTTGGTATAATGAGGGGCTGAGAGAGATGAAACGCCGGAAAAGACGCCTAGAGAGCAGTTGGAGATCGAGCCTTGCCGAATCTGACCGAACACTGGTAAGAGACCATATTAGGTCCTACCTAGCGGCGATAAAAGCAGAGAAGTGTTCTTACTTCACTGCTCTTATCGCATCATCAGATAACCGCCCAGCCTCCTTGTTTAGGGTGACCCACTCCCTCCTTCATCAGGAGGTGAGAGGAGATCCCTTAGAGGGTAGAGCTGAGGATTTCGGAAAATATCTGCATGATAAAATTGCTCAGATACGGGAAGGCTTTGATTTCAACTGGGTGTGTCCGGTGGGAGAGACGGAGTCCGGTCTTGAGACTGTTATCTGGGCTGAGTTTGACCCCGTGACTTCCGAGGACGTGGACAGGTTGTTTGGGGGACTTATGGCGACCACTTGTTCATTGGACCCGTGCCCCTCCTGGTTGGTGCTGGCATCCCGGGAGGTGGTACGAGGCTGGTTCCAGGTAATTATTAATGCTTCTTTAAGTGAGAGTGTCTTCCCTGCCGCCTTGAAAGAGGCGGTAGTGAGGCCCCTCCTTAAGAAGCCTACCCTGGATCCAGCTGTTTTATCAAATTATCGTCCTGTCTCCAACCTTCGCTTTCTTGCGAAGGTTGTCGAGAGTGTGGTTGCCAGACAGTTCCCACGACACCTGGAGGAATCGTTATACTTGGATCCACACCAGTCGGGCTTCAGGCCTGGCTACAGCACGGAAACAGCATTGGTCGCATTGGTGGATGACCTCTGGCGGGCCCGGGACAGAGGTTGTTCCTCTGCTCTGGTGCTATTGGACCTCTCGGCGGCTTTTGATACCATCGATCATGGTATCATGCTGCAACGGTTGGAGGGGTTAGGTATAGGGGGCACTGTTTTGCGGTGGTTCGCCTCCTTCCTCTCCGGCCGGATGCAGTCTGTGTTGACAGGGGGTCAGAGGTCGACCCTGAGACCCCTTGTATGTGGGTTACCTCAGGGGTCGGTCCTCTCGCCCCTACTGTTCAACATTTATGTAAAACCGCTGGGTGAGATCATCCGTGGTTTTGGTGTGGAGTACCATCTGTACGCTGATGATACTCATCTGTACATTTCCACGCCAAACCACCCCAACGATGCTCTTGCCGTGCTGACCCAATGCCTGGAGGCCGTGCGGGTCTGGATGGGGAAGAACGGACTCAAGCTCAACCCTTCCAAGACCGAGTGGCTGTGGCTACCGTCGTCCCGGTTTAGTCAATTGACTCCTTTGTTGTCTGTTGGGGGCGAAACAGTGGCCCCCGCAGAAAGGGTTCGCAATTTGGGAGTCCTCCTGGATTCACGGCTATCTTTAGAGGACCATCTGGCGGCCGTGGCCGGGAGGATGTTCTATCAGGTTTGCCTGGTACGCCAGTTGCGTCCCTTCCTAGACCGGGACTCGCTATGCACAGTTACTCATGCCTTCGTCACTTCCAGGCTGGACTATTGTAATGCTCTCTACATGGGGCTCCCCTTGAGGTGCACCCGGAGGCTTCAGCTGGCCCAGAATGCGGCCGCGCGGGTAGTGACAGGAGCATCGTGGCGCTCCCATGTAACACCGCTCCTGCGCGAGCTGCACTGGTTGCCGGTGGTCTTCCGGGTGCGGTTCAAGGTGTTAGTGACCACCTTTAAAGCACTCCATGGCATCGGACCCAGATACTTACAGGACCGCTTACTGCTAGCAAATACCTCCCGCCGTCCGGTACGCTCCCACAGAGAGGGCCTCCTCAGGGTGCCGTCGGCCAGACAATGTCGACTGGCGACCCCCAGGGGGAGAGCCTTCTCTGTGGGAGCTCCAACGTTTTGGAACGAGCTCCCCCCCGAACTCCGTACGATGACGGACTTATGCACCTTCCGTCGGGAACTGAAAACTTTCCTTTTTCAACAGGCCGGCCTGGCATAGAAGCTCCGGCTCCAACCGGGTGAAAATGTTTTAGGGGGATTGTGTAATTTTTAGGATTTTTGTAATTTTTAGGATTTTAGGATTTGTATATATTGGGTTTTATATGGGATTTTATGGCCTAATTTGTTTAATTTATTTTTAAATATTTTAATTTTGTACATTTATATGTTTTTTTAAATTTTAAGGCTGTAAACTGCCCCGAGTCCTTCGGGAGAGGGGCGGTATAGAAATTTAATAAATAATAATAATAATAAATAATAATAATATATGTTGGATGTTGCCCACTTGAGGCAAGCTTCTTTAAGGCATATTTCAACGCCTGTTTCCTGCCATAAGTCAGGTATTTCCCAGGTGCTATAATGATCCTCTATATACAGGAAGCATCATGCACTCCATATTGAACTAGCATATCCTCCCTTTCTGTTCTACAATTCTTCCCCAAGCAATTTGACAAGATCAAAGACTGTGAAGGAGCTCAGCATCTGGGATTGGAGCCTAACAAATGAACAGACTTGAACTCTCAAACAGTAAGTAGCAGTGAAAGATTACTTTGCCATTGATGCAGAGCCCAAGTAGACATTTTGTCCTGACTCAAAAGAGAATAAATAATGAGAGGTGACTGATCATAAAATGGTTGGCACTTTGTTACTGATGGCCTCCCACTATTAATGCAGTAGTGCTCATCTCTGCTAGGAAGCAACCTTGAAACGGATGGTTGATCAGGCTTAGTGAACAGTGAGTGTCAAGGAAGTTACATGCTCTGTCTTCTGGAGGGAGCATCCTTGAAAATACCCTACCTTCCATCATGACTGCTGCTACTGCTGCTCAAAGAATAATGGCCAGATTTAGGAGATTATCTGCATTACTTCTACAAAGGAGATGATTATCTATAATAGCAAATAATGCTTCAACTGGTAGAAAAGAAGGCACAATCCTAACCCAGGATTAAGCATGTTTATCCTTATCTCCTTCTTAAACAATATAAATGTTTGAAATGCAATGCCTTTCGCAACACTTGTAAAAAATAATATCCTAATCTAATTTCATTAAAATTAAACTTTATTGGTCACTCTGTATCAGAGAGAGAGATCACACTATTTAGTCTGTTTCAGCATTCCCCATTTTATGGCACTGAACTTATAACTGTCTACTGTAATTAACCCCAAAACAGCAGAAAAATCATCTAACCTGTGAAGAGCTTTGAAAGAATGAGTTACTTCCAAATAACCTGATTAGGTTTGCCATTTCATACCGGATTCTGTTTTGATTCACAGGTTTGCTTTTATGAGATATTTTAATTGAAGCTTCCTCAAATTAAAGCATTCTTTGAAGATTTGCACTGTCCTAAAACTTAAACCAAAACCTATGGTCCAATCAATGTAAAAAAAATGGTTAAAAAAACAAATTATGGTTTACATATTTGTATTATTGACTTTGTATAGCCACTGAACATTCATCAATAATGTTGTTAGTATAGGTATTATAATTAGAATACCACTATTCTTGCAGCATAAGATTTATATTCTGGAAATTTTCCTTATGGAACACAAAAAGGGACACAGTGAGCCTTTTTTGTTATTGTTGTTATTGGACCACATATTCCCCTTTAATTTAGGACCTTTCTACTTTATCAGCAGTTAGTTCCCCAAAATTTATGATTGCAAACCATCAGAGTTACCCTATGGTAAGAAGGGTGTCCAAAAAATGTTAGGAAGGAAGGAAGGAAGGAAGGAAGGAAGGAAGGAAGGAAGGAAGGAAGGAAGGAAGGAAGGAAGGAAGGAAGGAAGGAAGGAAGGAAGGAAGGAAGGAAGGAAGGAATCTTATAAATAAGTAAACAAATCTGAAATTCCACTGGGGTCCACAACTGTATGCAATGATTCCATCTCAATTTCCTAAATAAGCAAATTTTTCCTCTTCTGCAGCTTGAAAGGGGGATTCCTTTCTATGTCTGAAAGACCCTGCAGATGGAAAGATCATGCCCAGGGCACTCACAAGGACAGAATAGCATGTCTGCTGATACGCAGGCAACAAGCTCTCGTTCCCCTTCTGCATGTGTGCTAAGTCCTTGCGCTGGGCAGTCTAATGAAGAAGAGCAAGGCAAAATGGCACTACAAAGATCAAGGGCTAGGCTAGCCTGTAGGGATCCACATCATTTTCTCACATGCATTAAACACTTTCCCTCTGAACAGATTAAAATTCTGCACCTCCCATTTTAGTCTTAAAGCATTTAGGTTAAGTAGGGTAGGTAGCCAGTAGTGAGTAGCCTAATGACCCCCCAGTGAGCTTTATCACTGAGCAATCTTTCCAGTCCTACTCTTAATCCTAACCACTCCACTTTAGGGATGGATAAGTAAAGCATACATATCAGGGGTCACCAGAGCTTCATTAAATGTACATGTCTAGATCCCAAAGTGGGAGCAGCTATTTGACCCCCTACTCATTTGTTCTATCCTTTTCTTTGGTCCTCTTCTCTTTCTAGGACCTTCTCTTTCTGTATTTCTCTTCTTATTTCTCTCTGAAGCTGAATTGGTGGCTTACAGAGCTTTTGAAAAGAAGTCAAGGATTTCATTCAATCACAGGACCTCAGATTATCCACCATTGCCATTTTGATTCCCCTTGAAATGACATAAACTTTTGTAAGGGGCAGCACTGACGTTTAGGTTTACAAAATATTTTAGCCTTTGCGTGAGAAACAAACCTTGGTCAACAAGTGGCCTGTCTCGTTATTGCCAAAGTGCAATTTTTATTTGATTGAAACAATGAGGACAAAAGAACGAGTATTTTAAGGAGAAAAATGCATTTCTTGCAAGGCAGGGGTCACCGCTAAGTTCAGAGTCTCACTGAATTGAAGCTTACAGAAATTCTTGAAAAGAGATATAAAACATCTAAGTTGCTATTTCAGCTGTACCTAGTAGTTATTCCACGTGGAAAGCTCAGAGAAAATCATGTCAAATCCTTTACGACCACCTTAGGATAAGAAATTGTTGATGGAGGCTTGTCTGGTAGCTAAGGAAACAGTGAAATTGTTTTGAGCAAATTTAATACCTGTGAAGGAGATGTTTGCTCTTTAAAGAAAGAAAATTAGTTTTCAGAAGAATGTGTGACTGAGTAAAGATAAGGGAAAGTACAGTGCCCAGGAAGCAAAATGCAAAATGACTCCTTTGGTACAGTTGGTCAGAATATTGTTGACTTCAGCCTCTCTTTTATATTGCTGCTTTTCCATCTGAGGAAAATCTCTCATTTCTGTAAAAGAATCTGGATGTATTGCTCAAGTAACAAAATTATGACAAATATGGCTATAAAAATGTCCCCCCGAAGAATCTCTTGATAAGAACCATGGTGGCGCAGTGGTTAGAATGCAGTATTGCAGGCTAATTCACCTCACTGCCAGGAGTTCAATCCTCACCAGCTCAAGGTTAACTCAGCCTCCCACCTTTCGAGGTTGGTAAAATGAGGACCCAGATTGTTGGGGGCAATATACTGACTCTGTAGTCAGCTTAGAAAGGGCTGTAAAATACTGTGAAGCAGTATATAAATCTAAGTGCTATTGCTATCTTCCTGCACAACATTATACCTAAAGTCAGGCCTGGGAAATGTATATAGAGATAGTCCTTATCACCATTATTGGGCTTAGCAATTATGGTCCTACGTTATGAGGATAGTACTGATACTAACAGGGTAGTGATCTGACCCAATTTTATAACCTTTTTTAATGGTAATCATTAAGCAAATGCCATTGGCATTAAGAGAATCATTTGCTATGGGCCAGATTTTGCAGGATAATTGGAAGTGCCCCAAATGCAATCACATGAATAGGGGAGATGATGTCAGAGTTTCAAAACTGGGTCATAGGTAGCTTTGGGAGGGATCTATCACAACTTTAACCTATCACTAAGAATCCAATCATAAGTTGAGGACTACCTGTAATCTCACAGTAAAGTTTGACCATCCTTTCTATGTTGGCATCAGAAGGTATTGTCCATCAGTATCATAACCAGGATCCGATTCTTGATCACTTCACTCTCAATTTATTCATCCAGTTCTATCCCACACATATACACCCCTAGTATCTTTACTTTAATCCAAAGCTTGAAAACACAGCACTGACAACACAACACAGCACAGAAAACAATATCAAATTAATGTTAAAATGCATAAATAAAAATGATTGAAATCTCACTGAATCACTTTATGCCTAAACTCAGGACTTGGAAAATGTACTTCTGTGATCTACATGAATCATAAATGTACTTTTATGATTCTTTAGGAATACAATGAATTTCAAATGTGGAATTGTACATGAGCAACAAACTTTGCTTGATTTCTTTGAATGATTAAATTCTACTTTTCTCAAATCAAGAACAAACAAGAAAAAAAAATCTGAACTGCCAGCGAGGAAAGAGAACTTCATTATGAAATAATAACATGAGGATAATTAAACAGCTGCCCATAAACCACTCAGTCCAGGACTTGAATTACCCAGAAGCCTCAGTGACTATGATGTTTCAATACAGAGTAAAATTAGAAATAAAAAGAGAATACTTGGGCAAGAAACAAAGAAGGTAGCTGAAATCCAGAGAGAAATGAAACCTAAAATCAATACAATATACATACTATTATGTATATCATTTTATTCTACTATAAAATAGTCTGCTTGAGAAACCACTTAGTTACCAAGAAGGAAAAGAAAGAAGAAAGAGGATTAAAAACATGCTGCAGATATTTGGAAATCTTCCATGGTGGTTGGAACCATCCTAGTCAGATAACAAATACCTGGAAACAAATAACCTCAATACCTGGGAAGAATCTGGAAAAGATAATCAAACAACGAATCAGCGAACACCTAGAGGCAAACAAAGTCATTACTAAAAGCCAACATGGGTTTGTCAAAAACAGATCATGCCAGACAAATCTTATTGCATTCTTTGACCAAGTGACAAAATTAGTGGATCAGAGGAATGCTGTGGATATAATTTATTTGGACTTCAGTAAGGCATTTGATAAAGTAGAACACAACCTACTACTCGATAAGATAGAAAAATGTGGGTTAGACAGCATCACCACCAGATGGATTCGTAGCTGGCTGACCAGCCATGCTCAGCATGTGGTCCTCAATGGAACTGCATCTACATGGAGGGAAGTGTGTAGTGGGGGTGCCCCAGGGCTCTATTCTAGGCCCAGTGCTCTTCAACATCTTCATCAATGATTTGGACGAGGGGATAGATGGGGAACTCATCAAATTTGCGGATGACAGCAAGCTGGCAGGAATAGCTAACACTCCAGAAGACAGGCTTAAGATACAGGAGGACCTGGACAGACTTGAACACTGGGCGCTATATAACAAAATGAAATATAAGGAATGGTTGCTAGAATTGGGTATGTCTAGTTTAACGAAGAGAAGGACGAAGAGGGACATGATAGCAGTGTTCCAATATCTCAGGGGCTGCCACAAAGAAGAGGGAGTCAAGCTATTCTCCAAGGCGCCTGAAGGCAGGACAAGAAGCAACAGATGGAAACTGATCAAGGAGAGAAGCAACTTAGAACTAAGGGGAAACTTCCTGACAGTTAGAACAATTAACCAGTGGAACAACCTGCCTCCAGAAGCGGTGAATGATCCAACACTGGAGGTTTTTAAGAAGAGACTGGACAGCCAGTTGTCTGAAACGGTGTAGGGTTCCTGCCTGAGCAGGGGGTTGGACTCAATGACCTCCAAGGTCCCTTCCAACTTTATTATTATTATTATTATTATTATTATTATTATTATTATTATTATTATTATTATTATTATTATTATTATTATTATTATTATTATTATGGTCGCAAATGGTGAGCAATTTCATTCATGGAAGATCTAAAAACTATTACCTGAAGTCACAAGATGCTACCAAAGTGCAGCTTGTGCTTTTATTATTTGTTGAATGAGATGCAGTTTATAGTTTTTAGTTGATACAAAAGAGCTGAAAAGAAAGGTAAGTCAAATGCCTTTCTGTTTTTGCAGTGGCAAAGTAAATATTGCCAGGACAAATGGAGGAGGAACACCTTTTTAACCTGACAATTCAGAGTATAAATTCCACTCAAAGCTGCAGCTAAAAAGAAGACACTCTTGGTCTGTGTATTTTGCATTCCCTGTGTCGTGTATTGGAGCTGTAGCTTGAAATCTCTGGAAAGTCTATGTGAGATGCCAAAATCTATCTTCATCCTTATAGCGGAATTTATAAGCAAGTAGGTGGCAAAAAGACAGTCCCAGAGGACTGACTATAAGCTCATCCAATATCCTATTTATATATTGCAAGTGAGGCCACTCACTGAGTTCCTTTGAGCAAAGTATCCTCAGGGCAAATGTGTTGGAAAATTATAGTGGGTAATTTCAAGCTTAACTGGCACACAGCAGACAAGGTTATAATATCTGTAACCAGATCAGAATGAGCACACAGACCACTAAGTTCAGCTAGCAAAACTCTTACTTTATGTGTATTTATTCAACATCAGAAAACATCAAAAGCCGGTTGTACATCAACTTCATTTGGAAGAAAGAATTTAACTAATATGATTAATATTTCTGTAGAAGCCTCTTTCAAAGATGCTTTAATCTCTTTCAAAGACGCTTTAATCTCTTTAAAGTCTTGGGTAAAAATCTTCTGTGTATCAGACCTTTTTTCATAAAATTCATCAATACAATCCAACATAGGTTTAGCATTTGGCTGTAAATTCCACTCCATTTTAAGTTTCAAATAATCACAGCCGTCTCTCTAGCTGCGCTTGAAGAAACAGGAAGAGAGAAAAAAGTAACAGTTCCACTTTCACTTCCAGCACTTTCCTTAACAATGAAAGTAGTGAAAGCTAAACGCCATTTTGAAACATTATGTTGATTGTAGACATTAGAAATGTATAACCAAAAAGAAACAATAAAGATACTTGCAATCCCTTTAAGACTCCTGTAGTCATTCAGCCTGCTTACAGTCTCTCCAGTGTTAGCTTTAAAAAAGGCAGAAGTGGTCGCGGCGTCTTTCTCTGCCCGAAGACAGAAGCGTCTCTGGATAGGAGCATCCTCCGGAGCTTAGGGAGCTCACTCTTAATCCCTGGAAACTTATTTTCCAGGGGTTTAAGAAGGCTCAACCTTGCTCCCGATGCTCTACACCTCTCCTTTGCCCGGAGAGGGGATTTTTCACCGCGAAAAAACAGCTGGTGTGCGCTGTTTTTCACGGCTTTACAAATCCAGATGACGGAGTCTCACAGAGGAGACCCTAGCGGCGCCGGCGGAGCCACCGGAAGGATGTATTTGTTTTGATGATCTAGATTTGATATTAGATTGGAATGTAAGTTAGAAATGGTACAAATAGTTTGTTTTTATGAGAGAGCCCAGAAGTTGATTGATTAAACGTAATTTATAATTAAATGAGAGAATTAAGGTTAATCTAAGATTTTGGGTTGATTTAAAGATTGAGATTATAAGTAAGTTCTAAGATAGGATGTTTAAATGATATATCAAGATATATTATTACAAATTAAATTTATTAGATATGACTTAGATTGACGGTTTAGATGTAAATGATAATTATTATTCTTAACAAGATGTTATATCCTTTTTTTTCTTTTTTCTTTTTTTAGAATTGAGGGACTTATTGATATTGTTATTTTTTAATATTATCTGTTTAATTTTAATAAGATGAGTTTTTTTCTTTTGTGTTTTGTTTAAGGGATTGATTTGATTCAGAGAATGTATATATTATATAGTTTAAAATTCTTGTTAAGACTGTATAATAATTTTGTTGGACGTAGTGGGGTTCTCTTTTGTTATACCCTGTAATCATTCTGGGAAGTCGAGGGTTAGGGAGGGATTATAATTTTAGAGATGATGTTTTCGGGGAGGGAGATAATAAGTATTAGAATATGTTTCTCAACTGTAGTTGGGGGTATTTAGGGACTATATAATTTTTTCAGGGTGCTCGGGAGAACTCTAGTCACCGCATTGGAGGGTGAGGTAGGTGGAAGGAGAGGTATTGGTATGTATAGAGGGTTAGAGGGTTGAGAAGGAGTAGAGGAGGATTGAGGGAAGAGGTATAGAAAGGCGAAAGTATGTAGGTAGAAGGATAGAAGAGGGGGTTAGGATGTAGGAGGATGTGGTGGGGGGGTTCCGAGCAGCTATTTGTATTGTTTGTTAATTATGCTATTTGTTTGTTATCAGTTGAGTTATTATATTTTTGTGTTAAAATTTGTTTAAAGTTTATAAAACCTAATAAAAAAATAATTTAATAAAAAAAAACTTGAAAAAAAAAAGAAAAAAGAAAACATCAAAAGCAAATAATTGACAAAGAAGAAGACAAAAGTGGGACAAAGCCAAGGAGATTGATATGAAAAACAGCTTTAACGCCTTTATCCATATCATGATGTCAGAATAAAGATAACACAAGGTGATCCCTTCTCTTTTCTGCACCATGAAAGAAACAATTTGGTGGGCCCAGATGATGTAGCCAACAGAATGTCCAACTTCAGTTTTCTTTCATTAGAAAAGAAAAATCATCTGAGTTGATTAGGAGGAAAACTTAAGTAAAAGTTTAAAAAGTACTTACATATTAGTGTTCTCTCTTCAAAATATCCATCGCAGTCTCTATCTATCTCTAGCATATCCAGGAACTCAGTGTGGTGCTGTTGGGAGACATATCTGCCTCATCTTCCTCTTCCTCCTTCTTTTCTGCTTTTCTAAGAAAAGTGTTCAGAACTTACAATAATATGTATTATAATACCAACAGCTGAATAAAACAAACATTTCTAATTCTCCCATGTTTAAGAATTTCCCCATTAGTCAAGTTCAGCTCCTGGTAGTTACAGGATATACCCATGCAGTTTTCTTGGCAACAATTCTAATAAAATGGGGGCTGTTGCCTTCTTCCAGAAAGCTTTTTAGGCTTCCTTATCTAGCCTATAGCCTAGGATTTCCTAGTGGTTTTCCACGATGCCCTTGTCTCATCTCATAGCTTAAGCTACATGATAGTAACTCATACAATTAACTCTACTGATTAAGATATAATTCCTTCATGATGGTGGAACTGCCCATTACAGTTGCAGTTTTGTTACCATTGATGATCTTTAAATATGATGTGTTGCCTCAGATATATGCAGCCATCCTCGGAAGCTGAAGCAACAGAAACACAAATGCTCTGGCTTTTGAGGAAAATGCCACATTTCTTCATGCAGATGGATGCAAACAAATTTCTTTGCAACTAAAAGACTTAAATCTGAATTCAAATGCAAATCAACAAATAAATACCTTTTATCTGCAACTTTTTACATCTATGGTGATCAAGACACAGATGCAAGAAATTAAATGTAGATGAGCCAGCTGCCTGAAACTCCCCAAAATAGTACATTGTGAAAATAAAGAATATATAATGTTTATGAAGATATTTCCATAAAAAATAGACTCAGTGGGAAAACCAATTAAATTATAATCTACTATGCTATCATAAAGGTGGAAGAGTAGACTTTTTTTGTATATCATGCTGGAATTGGAAAATGTCTGATATATTGAACATGCAGCACCACATTGACAAAAGATGATACTCTATAGACCGCCAATTTCAATCAGTTCAATGGTTTGAAAGGTCGAGCCAAATGCTATTCTTCCAATTGAGAAAATCATGAATCATGACGAGAAGAAGCACACAAGGGTTCACAAAAAAGGGACAGAATCTGATTTCAAGCAGGCTTACATCAACAGAAACGCACCAGCATGTATTTTATTTGGTAATGTATCTTTTGTCATTATTCATTCCTATATTTCAGGAGAGTGATCTATAAAAAAAACCATAATAATTATTGTTGGTTGTTATAGAGCAGGTTGGAAAATACAGCTGACATGACTTCCTCTGTCATGTTAAAAAAGTCTCATCTAATAAGACATAGTAGAAATTCCACCTGTTTATAAGAGAATGATTTTCACTGGGATTGGAAAGCAAAGTTTCAGCGTTTTATGAACTGCGAGAAATACGTTTACAAATACATCTACATGGCTGTTGTATGCGAATACCCACCTAATATATTTCTTTCATTGTATAAGGCCCTTGTTAGCAGTGACAGGCTAGAGCTTCTGAACCTAGAGAAATCACCCAATAAAATTTTAAAGATTGAAGTCAGAGTTAAGATATGGTGCTTTATGTTCAAGTACATGTGTACTGAAAATCTATTCTGCAGCTTTGGTTGTTAAATCATAGGATAGCATAATGAAAACAACAGTCTCTCTGTTTTATCCTTTTTATATCTTTTCTTGATCACAGAGTCATATTTAAAATACGATAACAACATCATTTCAAGCTTTGACATAACACTCACTTGTATTTTTACACTGAAATGCTACCAACTAAAATTTACAGTCAGCCTATTGTTGATGAGACAGTAGAACATTAGTATTTTCTTCTGGCATATATAGATGTAGACTCAGCAAGTACAGGATTATAATTTAGAAGCATCCAGTAAGCATCCATTTTCATTTTCAGAACAGGTTCCCCCAGAAACCACTAATAAATGAAAATAACTATTTTGAGCTGAAATACAGTAGGGAAAAAAAATCCCAGCTTCAAAATAGAAGCATGGATAGATCTCTTTCATTTCTAATAGAACAGAATATATATAACCTAGTAATGAAATGTGGAGTCTTTGGTGCTGTCTAAAACTCGGTTGTTTTCTTGCAGATGTTTCATTACCAGACTAGATAACATTATCAGTGCTAGTGAGTGAGGTTTATACAGTACCTTGACTCCTTGCCTGTCAATATTGGTGGAGGCGTTGTTTATTTCCCTTTGTAGTTCTTTAATAAGGCTGCTGTTTATTGCTTGATTATTTGTCTCAGTTGGTAGTTCCTTGATTATGACATTGCTTATTGCTTGATTGTCTGGAGATAATCTTGTTTATTTGGGATTAACCCACTCCCTTCTAGCACTGAAGATGAAGGTAAAGAGTTTCCTGCAGGGGGTTGGACTAGAGCAGTGTTTCCTGCAGGGGGTTGGACTAGAGCAGTGTTTCTCAACCTTGACAATTTTAAGGCATGTGGACTTCAACTCCCAGAATTCCACAGCCAGCGTTGCTGGCTGTGGAATTCTGGGAGTTGAAGTCCACATGCCTTAAAATTGTCAAGGTTGAGAAACACTGGACTACAGGACTCCAAGGTCTCTTCCAATTCTACCTTGTCTGGTAACAAAACAAAACAACCAAGCACTAAGGAAGCACTAAGGATTCTATCTTTCTTGGAATTAATAACTGGAGAATTATTGAAAAAGAATAGAAATATAGCTGAGAAATGTAAGAACTTATTTTTGGAGCTAATGTGTTTAAATAAGAGGAATTTAAGGTCCCTGAACAGTAAAATAAATAGGTTAGTTTAAATTCAAATATTCGAAAAATTAATGAAGTCTAAAACAGGATTTTTGGGATAGATAAGGAGCTTTTGCAAATGTTTATTGATTAATGAAATTTATATTCAGCGATATATTTAATGAAAATCTGTGTTAGAAATGTATTAATGAGATTACAATAATGTAAACAGATAGAGAGTGTCAGTTTTGATTTAAGCATTTAATGTATATATAGCGATATATTAATGAATGGATTGGTTATAGGATTGTACTAATTTGATTACTATATGGATATTGAGTGGTTGAAAGTGTTTATTGATTTAAGGAAACTTATATTTAGATATATTAATGAATGGATTTATTTGAATCTATTTGATTATGATATTCTACATAGATAGAGAGGGAAATTTTAAAAAATATTGTGTGAATTGTATATTTATAATGTTATTGTTTCTTTTGTAACCGACCACCATATCTCCATGCTGGCTCTTAAGCTTCTGTTGGTGTAAAATGGAAAATTAATAAAAATTGTTTATTAAAAAAAAGATTCTATCTTTCATTTCTCTCTATTTCAATAACAGTTATCATCAAGAATGCTTTAGTATTTTAAAACTCCACTAAAAATATAAATGAATGATTGAAATTATATCTATATGATTTATCTGTCGACCTTAGGGAAAGATTTCTAGGATAAGAATTAAGAAAAGAAAAATCTAGAAAAATAGTTACCAGGCAGAGATTATATAATTTCCTTTAAATATGAACTAGGAATCTCTTTTTTTAGTCCTTTAAAAAAAGACCAAGCATTTCCTCCTCTCTTCACTTCAAGGAATGACCATGCAATAATGCAGTGTTGTTTAATCACATGATATCACATGAAGTATCTGAGAGTGGATGCCCAGACTGCCAAGGAACTAGTGCTGGTTTAAGCATGCCAAGCTTTTTTTTTTTTTAGTAGTAGTAAAGAAAGACGAATAAGATCTTTTGACCCCTTGGTATATTTCAGAAAGTAAAGGAAATCCTCATCTGCCTTTTTTTTTTTTTTCATTTTCCCCCTGTGGAAAGACAAATACAAATTGGACTTCACTCCTATTAGCATTCAGCCAGCCAAAGGCCTGCAGGGAACAAAAGACTGGTATTTTCTCTCAGCTAGATATATAACTGAATTCTTTCTAATCCCTACTGGAAAGTCATAATTTGGGGAAACAATTTACCTCCTGGTTGGAGCTCATCATTTGCAACATTTTCACACTAACCCAATCTTTTCCACATGGCCTCTGACAGTATGTGATTATTTTAGGTAATGATCAGCTCTAACTATAGAATAAATTGCTTGACAAAATCACAGTATTCCTTTGGTGCACTATGATCTGGAACTCTTTTGTGAATCTTTTTTTTTTAAAAAAAAACAAGTTTTATTGTTTTTTTCATTTTACAGACAAGTGCTTACGAAACAACGTGGTGGCAGGGCAATCAATTATCCACACAACAAAGTCATACTCATAAAATTCAGATTAAATCATTAAAAAACCCCTCTCTTTCCCCTCTAATAACATATTATATTCAAATTGATATATTTCAATACAACTACCGGTAGATCAATCCTATCAGTCCTCAATAACCTTTCATCTAATTAGATCCACAAATCCAGATCCTGTATGAAGTTTGCTTATTTCAATTACTATATTCCATATTTCTAATCTAGAAATATACATAGTTAACACTTCGGGAGTCTCCCCATTACCTTTTTCCTTAACATATTCAATAAACATTTATTAATATCATTTCTTATTTTTCCCTATTCTTCTTCCATTACAGAGTAACTATCAGTTCTAATGTATATATAAAAAAGTATATTAGTTCATATCAGAAAAGAAAAAGAACAAAGAACAAAAACAAAGAACAAAACAGAAAAAAGTGAAAAAAAATCTTTCTATTTCTATTATACTTTATAATCTAACAATCAATCCCTCAATATCAATATCACATTTCTTTAACCTCCTCAAAGTTACTATATCCAAAACATATTAATATGTAGACAAACACCTTATTATTAAGTTCAGACCTTTAATTAATTTTTATTCAATCTAACATCTTATTTAACTGTCATAAGCCATAAATCAATCCATATCTAATAAGCCTTTTAAAATCATTACATAAAACCTACAATCACATTCTTAAATCTTATTCTAGCTTTCCTTTTATGCCAAACAGGTTTCCATAACAACGCCACTATATCAATAAGCAAGTCATTTTTTATATCTTGTTGTGTCCTTTGAATCAAACAGAGATGTCTTCTTTTAGGTTTTAGAAACCTAGCTCCTTTGTAAATAATCCCTTGTTGTTTGACAAAGTCCAATCTCCACGTTTGAACCTGTTGAATGGCTGGCTCAATTACATCCAATTTTGTATCTAATAGATGTTTATCCAAGCCAGCATCATTCTCAGTTCGTTGGGCTTGTCTGTCCATTTCTGTTAATTTTAGGGTTGTAAGTGGTTTAATTACAGTCCTTTTTAATTCCTCGGAGATGTCATCAGCCTGCGTATGAAGTAAAATGGGATCTTCTTTACCTTTAGTTAATCCCGCTGCTGTTGTTTCTTGGTCCATAGAGTGTTCAGACAAAGTCTGGGAGTCAGTTTGTAAGTTAAAAGCAGGATTTCTATTTTTTATTTCCATTGTAAATTCTTTTATTTGCAAACGTGTTTCATCAGTAGCTTCATAAAGTTTTTCTAGTATAAGTTTATAGTCAAGTTGAACCAAGGGCTGCTCCATTTCAAAGATAATCAAAAACAGTCTGTATCATTTAGTAGAGGCTGTGTTCAGAGAACATTTAATCAGTGTCCACCCCCAAAAGTACAGCTGTTAATTTTCTTTGTATTTTCCCTTTTATGATAATCTGAAAGTCAAGGTCAGTCCAATCCTCAAAAAAGAAAGTTGCAATTTTAACTTTTTCCACAAGGTGTCCTCAGTACAATGTAAAATCTTCTCCCAGAGACCAGGAATCTCATAAACAAGATCAGGAAACACAGAAAAAAGAAGCATTCAAGTCCAATAGCAGATTCAATATTCACAAAATTTTCCAAGACCCCAAAGCGAAGGAAAAAAAATAGGAAAAAAATCACTTTAAATTAATTCAGTCCATTTAAGCTTCTTTTCCCCACACTCACAAATGCTGCCTTTTTAGAGTAGAGAAATCATTTCAAAAGTGCTCTTTACAGGCACAAAAGAAAAAGAAAAGAAACCCAAGAGAGAGAGAAAAAAAGTCTCACCCGGCTCAACCATGGTGGTTCCTGTGCTTAGATGTTCTTCTGACTTCTGGTTGCAGCAGCTAGATGAACGGCCATTTTACTGGCTGTTCTTTCCACCATCGGCCCAAAGGAACAATCTCGGTCCCTGGAAGAAGCTGCCACTCTCCCAAGGACAATGAGGACCTCCTCACCAGTAGCCGCCCTTCCAAGGCGGCTTTTCGACTCGATTAAGGGTCTACCGGCAGCAGAGAATCAGCTGCAAGCACAGCTGCAAGCGCCGCGATCCAGAACCGGAAGTCTCACTTGAACAATCACAAACATTTTAGTACTTGATCTTTGCCTTTCCTGAAACAAATTTTCTGTCAGAAATCAACATTTCAAGACAGTTCCTGATTCTAATTGTCAAAATGTGTACCTTCTTCATACAGACCTTATGCAAGCTTTTTCTGAGTGACATTCAATGAATTCCTGCGTACCTGTTGAAGGAATGGCTAATGAAGCCTATTTATAGGCCATGGTACTTACACAAATTTGTCAAAGTAGCCTATAAACAAAATATATTGTTGCAAAAAAATCCTTTTTCTGAAAGAACACTTTATTGATTAGATAAATTTTACTGAAATCAAACAAATATATAAAACTATCCATCCATACCTGCCCCTTCCTACTTAGCATTCATTCCAGTCCTAAAAGAAGTGAAACATTATGGACATTATTTTATTGGACTGATTTATTCTTCTAAAACTAAATATATAATGTGCATAACTGTTGTAAGCTTGTAACCTAAGCACTATTGAACAATACCCCTGTTATTTCATACCCGTCGAGAAGACTTCAAGACAATATGTCAAGGCCTGCTTTGTAAGAACTGCAGCCTGATTAAATATGTATTTTTTAATATCCCATCTTTACTATTTTTATAAATAACTCAAGGCAGAAAACATATCCAACACCCTTTCCTCCTCCTATTGTCCCCACATAGGAATGGCTAACTGACAGAGAGTGGCTGGCCCAAAGTCAACCAGCTGGCTTTCATAGCTAAGACGGGACTAGAATTCATAGTCTTCTGATTTCTAATCTGGTGTCTTAACCACTAAACCAAACTGATTCTCATATTGTCTCCCCAGCAGACGTACATGCACTCCTTATCTTATTCTGATGCTGTAAAATAATTCAAATTATTTTAATTCAACATACCTTTGGCCCTAGCTGACTGTAAGTATCTATTTGGCCCTAGCTGACTGTAAGTTTTATTTATTTTTTTAATTTGCTTTCTATGTTTATCTTTGTTTTTGATATTGTTCTAATTCATCAATAGAATTAGAACATGTTCTTATGGAGTTTTTTTTTTTTTTTACTTTCATCTTCTTTTTGTTGGAACCTGTACACTGCTCAGGGTACTTTGGACTGGGGATGGATGATAAGTACTGTAAAATGAAAGAAAACAAAGAACAACTCTGATGCTGCTCATTATATAGTGCTTCTTCATAGATGAAGAAAAAAACTTTTATCTTAAGGCATTGCATTGAAAGCATCAGCTTAGTATAAAATCATTCAACAGTATTTTTCTTTATCAAGATAAAGATTTATTGATTCATTGATGAAGTTGCCTTTGTGGAATTGGCTGGATTATATAACCTTCTGAGGCACAGCAAGTCCTTACAATTCTATTATTTTTCAATTTTTAAATGCATTTTTTTCAATTAGAATAGACTCTCGTACAACATAATCAAATCAGAGTTTTTATTTCAACAGAAAATAGACTAGGACTTGGGTTGAGAGGTTGATTCGAAAACAGTTATGTGTTGTTATTGTTTTAAAGCTCAGAAAAACAAAGAAATTCTCTTCCCCTGCAGTACCACAGTTCAAATGACATTTGAGTTTTCACAGGGAACCCATCTATTGTGAAGGACAGTGGATGTTTCAGCCAGGGTTACATCCTTTATCTGCAACTTGAGTCAATCCATAAAATTCATCACATAAAAGCAAACCGACACTGACATGAAATGAATTCATCTAAAACCAAAGACCAGATGCTTTCACAGTATACTTTTATCATGCTTCACTTAATGCTGTCAAAGTCTTTATGACAGGGAAGGAGTGAGCAAGTGAATAAATTGGCATGTACTATTTGGGATAAAATAAATGACTTCTTCTGATGTAACAGTCCATATTTACTGCAATAGTGTATGAAAGTACATGTGACCTAAGTTATACAAGACTTTTAATGAATGGAATGAAATGATAGATTATTCTCAGCTCAGAAAAAGCAGGGTTGGCCAACGTGAATTAGCAGAATGATACCTGAAAGAAAATGCCTGAATGTTTTGATAGGATAGGAGAAAAATATATGGTGAAAGATACTATCTCCTTTTAATTCACCCTTCCCCAACCACTAGTATTTCACTACTCCTCTCACCCCAGCCATGATGATTGAATTGGAGTGAGGTACAACAACATATGTAAAGAGAGACCTTATACATTTAAAAAAAATCATTTTGATATTTTTCATGAGTGAATATTTTCATTATTCATGAGGAAGTAAATCCTGATGAAAAATTCTTTGGGGAACCAAAGAGGGTCAGAAAGTTAAGATGTCAGCCACTATCTTGAAATTAAATTCCCACCCCTTTTTCATGTGCCAAGGAGCAGCAGTTTTATTGGCTGATTGTCGCTATCAACCTGACTTTTGGAAACATATGGACATGGATTTAATATAGGAGTGCATGGTCTACCACATACAGAATACAGAATAACAGAATTGGAAGGGACCTTGAAGGTCTTTTAGTCCAATCCTCTACTCAAGCAAGGAACCCTATACAATTCCAGACAAATGACTGTCCAAACTCTTCATAAAAGCCTCCATTGATGGAGCACCCACAATTTCTGGAGGCAAGCCATTCCATCGATTAATTGTTCTCATACCTAAACTGCTGAGTAACATCGGAGATAAAATTTTACTTGGCCATTACCTTTCAAGTCTTTTTTCAAATCTTAGGAAAATTCTATATTGCAAAATTCCATTGGTTCAAATAATATAACTTCCCTAAAAACAATTGACGAGAACCTATTGGATACGTCCAAACATCTCCAAAAGAGACGTATGGCTTCTTCACAACCTGATTGCTGCTGAAGTAGATACAGGAAGAAAAAAAATGCCAAAGGTGTAGTTCAACTTTGCTAATACAGTCTATTTCTCTTACTGCTTGGTTCTTCAGCAGTTAATGCTCTGGAGACTATGAACTCTTAGAAGAAAGGTGAGTGTTAAATTTGGAACTATAAGAGGAACTGCTAAGATATACTAAGTTTGCACTGGGATCCTCCTGATGTAAAACAAAGCCACGGTTTGGTATTACTTGTGCTGTTAACAGGCATTTCCTGAAGTCTAATATCTTTTTAGCATACAGATACAAAGATTTTCTCCTCAGTGAAGAAAGAGATAAACTGAAGATATGCATTTTCGATAAAATGTCAAATCATGGCCATCTTCAGACACTAGAAGAGGAGAATCACAGTGAGCAAAAAGAAGAGGGAATGAGCTTTTTCATGGTTTGAATAATTGAAGTAATTTACAGATTGCCACAACCCACGATTGTCTGCAAGGTATAATTTAAAAAAAAGCTCCCATGTGATCATCGTAATATGAATAAAGTGCTGCCTGAGGATCACAGTTCTGATCATAGCATTGAGGCCACCATACTGATTTTTTTTTCAATATGCAGACATCCCTGGCTCCAGTTGTATTGTTCCAGAGCACCTATTTCCTTTTCTTTACCAGTTAGGGCCAATCTGATTATTAATTCTGCCTGTCCACGTGCATATTTTACTTTTCAGCCCTTCATTGTTTTCTACGAAAACAGTATATATGCAGTCTTTTCCCTGTTCAGCTAGTAATACCCATTTTTTTTATACCTATGCAACATGTTATCATCCAGAACCCCACAATGGCTATTACTGCCTTCATTTCCAAATCTATTGAACAATCATTAACATTTCCTGTCATAATTAAGTGCCAAAAACAAACATGGTCCACTAGGGGCCCTTAAACTTTATGGCCCATCCTGTTTCTTTTTGCCTGCACTGTATAATTTGTGAAGTGCTGAATTTGCAGGACTCTTTTCAAGTGCTTTTGGCAAGTCCTTCCGAGCCAACCTTTTCCTTTATTTACATCCCTCAGCATTTTACAGTCAGATAGATGATTGCTGAGTGGTAATGCTCACAAAGATACATTTCTGATTTAATAACCCAGTTTGTTTCAGGATTTATTGCAATCATTTGCATTTCAAAAGGAAATAGCCTAAATACTCTCTCTCTCTCTCTCTCTCTCTCTCTCTCTCTCTCTCTCTCTCTCTCTCTCTCTCTCTCTCTCTCTCTCTCTCTCTCTCTCTCTCTCTCTCTCTCTCTCTCTCTCTCCCTCTCTCTCTGAGGGGAGGCAGTTCCTAGCATGTATAATCTGATCTTTTTTAAAATATCCAAACAATTTGTGTTAAGATTTAAAGGGAAAGCAATAGCAATAGCAATAGCATCTTCACTTATATACCACTTCACAGTGCTTTACAGCCCTCTCTAAATGGTTTACAGAAGCAGCATATTACCCCCGACAATCTGGGTCCTCATTTTATTGATCTCGGAAGGATGGAAGGCTGAGTTAATCTTTTTTTTTTAATATAAAATTCTTTTATTAAAACAATCAACATTGGACATAAAAGCATATTGTGCAGCAATCATCATGGCACCTGATATACAATACTAAGTGTTAGTCATTGAAAACGTCTGATTTAGTAAGCCTTTTTCCACCCTTCGCGTCTAGCCTCAACTATACTCCTGTTACACTTTGTTTGATTGGTGTTTCTCTTATCTGGTTCCATATTAATGTGATCAACATTAAACCAAAGATCCTATTGCTAAACAATCATCCTAGGATATAGCATACAACATTAGGTATTAATCTTTGTAAACATCTGTTTTGAGCTGGTGGGACTCAAATTGCCAAACTCGTGGCAGCCAACAATCAACAGAAATAGCCTGCAGTACTGCATTCTAACCACTGCACCACCAGGGCTCTTAAAAGTAACACATAATGTATTATTGTAGGGTTGACTATCAATAATAGAACAACCAGCAATCAAGAAATAAGGCACATAATAGCACTCAGTAGGATAGTTCTCAGAAGGTTTTGGAAAAGATATTCCAATGCCTTGCTATGTCTATACTTACATAAATCAGAAAGGGCAAGCCATGATATTCATTGTGCTACTCTACAGAAACAAAAGTTGGACTTTGAAGAAGCAGAATAGGAAGACTATTAACTTTTAAATTTAGTGTTGGAGAAAACTGAGAATATTGTGGACCGTCAAGAAAACAAAACATGTGGATTATCAAACAAAGCAGCCCAGAGTTCTCATTTGAGGCACAAATGACCAGGTTCAAATTACCCTACTTTTACAAGACATATTGTAACTTTTAGCTCTCTGGAGAAGTGGAACTTTAAACTTATGATGGTGGCTTCCAATTTGACTTTTTTATCCCTCTGCACACAAAGCTCTGATACCTGCCAGAGGCCTCTAAGACAATCTCTACAGCATGGGTGTCAAACTTGATCGCGTCATGTGAGATATTGTGATGTATCACAATGTTGTTTGCCTTTGCAGAGCTGGGGAGGGTATGGCCTGTGTGTGACGCATCTGGCCCGAGCGCTTCCAGTTTGACACCCCTGCTCTACAGTCATATTATTTTGATTTTAATTCTGATTCTTTTTACTTCAGTTTTAAATGGAGTGAGGGCTGCTTGTTTTAGTTAGATGAAGGGATATATCCCCCCCCCATTGCCTTGCTTTTCACATCATCCCCCTTTTGGGTTTAAACAAGCATCTCTTTCCTGCAAAAAGAATACACTCTCCTCAAATAAGGCCTTATTTATCTATGGAAAATAATTTTTCAAACTAATTCTACGTGTTTGTACTGGCACAAATAGCACTTGCTAAGTACACACACAAAATAGAGTTCTTTCTTTGCCTGTTTTAAAAAGAGATTTTACCTTCAAGCTTTCCCTTCCGCATATCAATTTACTGCTAGAAAAGTACATTTTCCAAATGATATCTCTCCCAGCTCCCCAACCCCACAATAAACTAGCTGTAGGCATGCTACAGCTGGGAAAATTAGGCCACTAAAAGAACTACTCTCCTGAGCTTTCCTTCCTTCCTTCCTTCCTTCCTTCCTTCCTTCCTTCCTTCCTTCCTTCCTTCCATCCTCATTTTCTGGTCTTGTTTTTGGCAGCCAGCCAGAAAAAGGGTAAATCTGCACATGAATCATGAAATACTGGAAGGAGGGCAACCATCTGGGGAATTCGATTTAGCCATAGACAATGCAGATTTAGAACTATTTATTGGTTTTATTGGTTGGTTAGACCTTATTGGTCAGGTCTTTTGTGTGAATTCAAAAATACAACAGTGATTTGCTCACTGCTGTTCAAACCAAGTATCTCTACCCCCAGAGTTGCTGTAAGTTCAAGAGAGTCAGTTTGGTTGTAGTAGTGAAAGCAACAGACTAGAAACGGGGACACCATGAGTTCCAGTTCTGACTTAAGTATGAAGCAGTTAAGTGGCCTTGGACCAGTCACTCTCTCTCTCAGCCCTTGGAAGGAGGTGAGGACAAACCACTTCTGAAATCTTCCCAAGAAAACTGCAAGGACTTATCCAGGCAGTTGCCAGGACTCAATATTGAGTTGAATAGACCAAACAAGCAAACAGACAGACAAAAATGTTCAAGAAAGTAAGTTATCATAACTGGGCTACAAAAAGCTGGAACAGTAGATAGTAGCGAAGGCATAGAGTTGTCAATACCTTCTTGCTTCCATCTAGTTATGGTTCAGATTTTTGCAACCCAATATCTTACTATTGGGCTTCAGCAAGGTGCTTTGCATTGTGTATATGATGCTATTCACCTGGTTTTACCCATGTCTATATAAAGACAGACAAATGTAATTGGAAATATTGATTCCCACAGATGAGCACTGTAACTGTTCTAGATACTAGGGCCATACAAAACTTAAAATTGGCTTCAGTGGTGCTTTGAGGGAAGCATTCCTTAAAAACTGATTCACAATGCAATGCAGCCTCCTTCTGCTTCTAAAAAATTAAGTAAAGCTCCCTCATTTTTTTGCTGTGGATCTGATTGTGTCCTCTGGCATATTCAGTAGAAGACATTACTGTGTGGTTTCTGGTCCTTCCAGTCAGATATACAACATGTAGCTGGCGTGAAGCAAACCATCTCATTAAAAGCCCATCAAGTCAGCTCTGTGTCTCAAGTAGGGAAATGGCATCATCTCTAGAGAATAATGTAAAGCATCTTGATGAAACAAATTATGTTCTCTTTGCACAGACTCAATTAATATAAGATCAGATATTCACCAAATTTAACGAATCTTAATCAAAAATAGGTAATGTGATGCCATTTAGTACCAATGTAACCGTAGAGACCTTTTTGGTATAGAATCATATGGCTGGAAGGAACTTCTAGTCCAAACCCCTGCCCATGGCAGAAGACCTTATATCATCCTGGACAAATGGTGGTCCAATTCTTTCTTGAAAAGTTTCAGAAATGGAGCACCCACAGTTTTTGAAGGCAAGCTGTTCCATTGGTCAATTGTTCTCACTGTCAGGACATTTCTCCTTAGTTCTAGGTTAGATATCTCTTTAATGATGTTCTACCCATTATTTCTTATCCTGCCTTCAGGTTGACCTGTAACAAGTACTGAAAAACTGTTCCCGTGTCACCCCTGAACCTTTTCTTTGTTGGCTACAAACCTAGTTCTGTTAACTGTTCCTTGTACAATTTATCCTGCTGACCTTTATCATCTTAGTTGCTCTTCTCTGCACTCATTCTAGGATCTCAGCATCTTTTTTTTTATTGTGATGACCAGTGTTCTAAGTATGTACCAGGCTTCCTTATCTGCCAGAGGATTTTTTTTAAAAAAAATGTATATTTAATGGGAAACTATTATGTGAAAAGCAAAATGTCAGACTCTTGATCATTTACACAATACTTATAAGAATATCTCTGAGCTCCACCTTAGGTAACATGGACATTCTTAAAATAATTAAAAAGATCCATACAAGTAATTATTTGTTCTTTGCTTTTATACTAACCCACTAAAGCAGATCACCTGTGGATTTTCACATTTTATCCCATTGCAAAATTACATTCTCAAAGTTTCAAATATACTATTTACATGACCCACCTCTGAGGACCTTGAAAGATGGCTGGCCAGAAATAATCTTGAAATCGGTAGGGTGGAATGCTGTTCTAGAAGATCTTTTCTCAAATAAGGATAGGTAGATGATAGGTAGTTTGGTAGATTTTCACTCTGTGCCATTTGCAGTTATTCAACTCTACAATCATTCTGTCCTTTAATATGTTTGTGAGAGAGAAACTGCTTATTGGTGTTCAGTCACTAAGTCATGTCTGACACTACAGCACACCAACCTCCCCCCCCATCCTCTACTGTCTCCTGGAGTTTATGCATATTCATGTTCATTGCATTGGTAACGCTATCTAACTACCTCATCCACTGCCATCCCCTTCTCCTTTTGCCTTCAATCTTTCCCAACATCAGGGTCTTTTCCAATGAGTTCTCTCTTCTCATTTGGTGGCCAGCTGCTTCTTAACACCCAACAATTTGGAAAGCTAATGATTAACCACATCCTAATACATTGGTTAATCAAAAATGCATGGCTTGCTTTTTCTTTTTCTTTTTTTTTTTTGCATTTCTTGTTGCTGTGGTTGCTGCTAATATTATTTAATTATTATTAGTCATAATAAGAGTAATATCTTAGATATAGGACTGTAATAAAATATAATGTTACACCACCCTTATTACACAGAATGAAATGCCATTAGATTCACTAGAAAGACATAAGTATACAGGAAGAGGTCTGGAGTTTGAATGCAAGTACAAGCAAAAACAAGTGTAGCAGATCAGCGAATACCAGCACTACAAATATCACAATAAAATATCACAATAAAGTATTTCCCATGCAAAGCACAGAGAGGAAATTTCATGTGCCATGATGTTCCAATACAGCTCTTTGCATAAATAATATGTTAAACCATAAAAAAGTGAAGTAGAATTTCTGTTTAATTAACATCTTCTTAAAAAAGCACATTAGCATTCCATCTTGGCTTATGGACCTAAGTGCTGCAGATGTCCTAAAGGAAAATATGTCTCTTAACAAATTGACATTTATCTTGCTTTTAAATCTCATCTTAGAATAAAAGTGCTCTCTCTTTCAATCTGCAAGCATTTCAAGTAATAGATGAGAGAGGTTATGACCAAACAGGTATATTTCTCAATGAGAGCATCGCAAAAACTTCACTGAATACAAAAACATTAAGGTATTTGGCGTAAATTCTGTTTGAAAAATGACAAGAGGTGACAATGAACAAGATCTTGGAAGTAACATGCTAAGCAGGGGGTTCATACAGGCCAGATTTTTGCTCTTCAGCAAATTTAAGTTTATTGTACATTTCCTGATTTAAAATAGCATATAATAAAATATGTGTGTTGAATGATGGCATATTTGTGCAAATATGGATAGGATGCCTATGGGGATTCTCAGTCATCCAGGTCATGGTTGTCCCAAAGGTGCTTTTTCAGGAAGCAACTGGACTTTCACTTCTCATCCAAGAAGTTTCTTCAGTGTGCTTGAAACTGGGTGAGGAATTCAATCTTCTCTTTTCTATTCTACATTTCATTTCTTGGAAAAGATCCCCAAGAAGCAAAATACCTCCGAAAGGGAAGGAGGGGGATTTCCGCCCCACCCTTATACTAACAGAAGTGGCGAATTAATCTTAATCTCAGTGGTGGGATTCAAATATGTGAACAACCAGTTCTCATGTGGATGCCGCTTCTGGAAGTCCATTCTGGGTCTGGGCAACAAAAACTAGCTACCAGTTCTGCCAAAGTGGTGCGAACTGGCTGAATCCCATCACTAGTTATAATGTTTTTGGTCTAAGTAGCAGCTGCAGCTGCCAAAAAAGCCAACACAGTGCTGGGCTGCATTAACAGAGGGATAGAATCAAGATCACGTGAAGTATTAATACCACTTTACAATGCCTTGGTAAGGCCACACTTGGAATACTACATCCAGTTTTGGTCACCGCTATGTAAAAAAGACATTGAGAGTCTGGAAAGAGTACAGAGAAGAGCAACAAAGATGATTAGGGGACTGGAGGCTAAAACATATAAGAAATGGTTGCTGGAATTGGGTATGTCTAGTTTAATGAAGAGAAGGACGAGGGGGGACATGATAGCAGTGTTCCAATATCTCAGGGGCTGACACAGAGAAGAGGGAGTCAAGCTATTCTCCAAAGCACCTGAAGGCAGGACAAGAAGAAACAGATGGAAACTAATCAAGAAGAGAAGCAACCTAGAACTAAGGAGAAACTTTCTGACAGTTAGAACAATTAATCAGTGGAACAACTTGCCTCCAGAAGCGGTGAACAGCCCAACACTGGAAGTTTTTAAGAAGAGACTGGACAGCCATTTGTCTGAAATGGTATAGGGTTTCCTTCCCGAGCAGGGGTTGGACCAGATGACCTCAAAGGTGGTCCCCTCCAACTTTATTATTATTATTATTATTATTATTATTATTATTATTATTATTATTATTATTATTATTATTATTATTATTACAATTGTACAGTGCCTCCTCCTCCTCCTCCTCCTCCTCCTCCTCCTGTGGAATAGGAAGATGTCTTCACGTATTGCTTCTGAGTGGATCTTATTATGGGCTTTAAAAAAATGCTTTAAACCATTTTGCCTAAGCAAAATTTTCTGCATGCTGTAACTCCATCAAGTTCCTTTGCCATTTTTTTTGCAGTTGAATTGCCTCTTTTGGTGGGGGGTGTGTGGCTCATCATTGTTATTTTTTTAATGAGCCAGGTTTAAATTTAAACTCTTAATATAATTTGCTTTTTTGGTCCAACCAATGAAGTTGTGGTCTTACTTTTCCAGAAATCCAGACATGTCTTTTATATTGGCTGCTTTGTCAATATTATTTTTTTTATTTTTATTTTATTCGGATTTGTATGCCGCTCCTCTCCGAAGACTCGGAGAAGTTAAAGTTAAAAGAGAGAAAAGAAGAGGAGAAGAATGTTTTCAGGGCTGATGCTTCCAACTAATATGATCACTTAAGACAGGGGTTCCCAACCCCCAGTCCGTGGACTGGTACTGGGCCACAGCACGCCAGCAACCGGTCCACACAAACAAGCAAAGCCCCATCCACAGGATGCAGGCAGCACACTAAACCACGCACCCTCCAGTCCGTGGAAAAACCTCTCTCCACAGAACCGGTTCCTGGTGCCCAAAAGGTTGGGGACCTTTGACTTAAGATCTAGAAGCCAGTCTCACTGAACAGTTTACTCCCTAGTAAACATGCAGACTGAGTGAGCTTTTTCCTCAGACACATGTCTTTGAAGAGGAAAATAAAACTGAGAAAGTGGGCATGACTTGACCTAATAGTAGGTTGACGAGTCACATAGGCAATCAACCATAATCCTATTGGCTTGGTGTCTGGAAAAATTATTTCTCAAACTCTCTTAGCTTGGTATTTTTTTCTCTATTTATTTTAATCTGAAGTAGCTCAGAGTTTGCAAGGAGAGGGTAGAATATTATCAAAAGAAAAAAATGCTAATCTAATCACAACTTAAGCTATTTTGAAAACATGGATTATCTGATGGGTGGAGGAAGGGAATAAAATCAATTATCTTTTTACCTTTAAAGTTAGATTTGTTTAAAAAAAACAAACAAACAATAATTGTAGATGAAAAATGTGGTGTCTGTTTGGAGCACTACGTGAAACCGAATTCTGAGACAGCTGCATTATTATGATGAATTATCATCAAAAGTGGTTGTTGTTTAATTTAAATAACACTTTTGTGCTGGTCTCAAAAGTATTTTTTCTAAAGACAACTGGACTGTTTTTTTCTCTTGAGGAGGAAGAAAAAGAAGACATTTTGCTTCTCATCCAAGAAGCTTCATCGGTTCTGTCAAGATGATGGGGGGAATGGAAGGATTAGTTCTGACAGGTTGCGGGGAGGGAGGGGTTGGAAGGATCATATCTTTTTTGCAACCATCTGGTTGTTAGCGCTCTGAGATCTCTTGAGGCCATTTAGAGGTTTATCTGTGCCCGCAAATGGGATGGAATCTTCTTGGAACTTCTGAAAGGGCTCCATTGTGGATAGGAGACAAGTGGTGTCTTGTTTTTCCCCCCCTCCCTCTGTTGAGAGAGAGAGCTGCTCAGTGTCAACATAAATGGCCACTTTTACCCCTCTTTCAAACCAACTCTTATGCTAGGTGCCTATAAATCCATCTCCTCACACTTGTATTTTCCTTATTGCTGCAGCCTCATGATCCCTTTGCCTTTCACTTCTATCCAGTGAATAGATAGAGGGATTCAAATACATGAACAACTGGTTCTCTGTGTGAATGCTACTTCCGGAAGTCCATTCTGGGCCTGGGCAACAAAAATTAGCTACCAGTTCTGCTGAAGTGGTGCAAACCGGCTGAATCCCACCACTGCCTCTATCATAATTCCCTCTGCAGGGTGAGGTTCAGTTCATATGGTCAGACTTTGTCCAGGAGTTTGGTGTCCTCCAGCATAATTACTTTTCCTTTAAAAGGCAGATCCTTTGCATGAACTTTAATTAGGAGCTGTATAATAATAACAGTAGCAATAGCAATAATAATAATAGCAATAAATAATAATAATAATACATCAGGTTTCTTTAAAACAGACTTGTACTAGTCTATTTTTATTGAATGTAGGTTATAAGTGTTTTACATCAATATTTTATATTGATCAGACTGGACTTGTACCAAATACATCAGAGACAGTATCAGATACATTTGGAGTAGTAATGGCTATAAGAATTAAAAATAGCAGAAAGCAGCTATCAGTCTTTTTTTTAATCAGTTTGGAAAAAGCCTTTGACAATATGAAATGGTTTTTCATATTCATGACTCCAAAGAAGATGAACAGCAGTTCATATTTTCTTAGATAAATATAGAGCACTAATGAAGAACAAGAAGCCATGATATGGGTTATACAATATTTGTATTCCCAAAATGTTCTATAACGAAAGATGAAACACCAAAATAGACCCCCTTCTTTATTTGTACTGGTATTAGTGTGATTAGGAAAATGTGAAAATAGTCTATAGTGAGTCAACAGATTTCCTAAGTACATCTTGCTGGTGGTGGCTTTCAGTTTTTTTTTAAATCTTCCTTATTCTCCCTTCCCCCATTCTTTATTTAATAAATATTAACTTATAAGATGTTGATTGTGCTATCTTTGTGCTACTATAGCCATAGTACCCTGCATTATTTCTTCATATTACCAAATTAGATAACATCATCACCTAGTGCACCTAGTATTACCTAGTTTGGTAATGAAACATCTGTAAGAAAACCATCAAGCTCAGAGACCACCAAGGACTCCACAATTTAAACCTCAGCTACAAATATTCTCTGCTATCAAATCTCCTGGTTTCTGGTCTGGTGACTTACTTTGACTTCATCCTTCTTAATTCCCACCCCTGAATACATGCTATGCCTACCTCAACTTCAAGATGACAGTGTTTGTACTTGAGCCTGGTACAATATAAGAATGTACTCAGTGATCAGATATGGATTAACAAAAACAAGTCTCAGAGATTACTGGCATTTACCCAAAGAAGAAAAATACTGTATGTAGCAAATCACAGGGCTTAATACAACTGTTGAAAAGATTAACAGCAATCTTATTAATATTTTAAGTAAATTCCGAGAAAAGCAAACACTAAAGACTTATTTAAGAATAACTGTTCACAGACTTGAAAAACTTAATGGTAGCTATTTTAAGATGGAGAAAGCTAAAATTGTTCTGTCTAAGAAGAAAAGCAACAGTAAAAATGAATATTTTACCAAGGCTCAATTTTGAAGAAAAAAAAACTACCAAAAAGCTGTTTCTTCTTCTGCTTCTTCTTATCATGAACCATAGCCATTATTGGCCAGTATTCTGCTTTATCTGAATCCTACCCAAGGGCTTTGTTGTTGTTGTCATTAGTTGCAAAGTCGTGTCGGACCCATTGTGACCACATGGACAATGTTCCTCCAGGTCTTCCTGTCCTCTACCATCTTCTGGAGTCCATTTAAGCTCATGCCTACTGCTTCAGTGACTCCATCCAGCCACCTCATTCTCTGTCATCCCCTTCTTCTATTGCCCTCAATCTTTCTCAGCATTAGGCTCTTTTCCAGTGAGTCCTTCCTTCTCATTAGGTGGCCAAAGTACTTGAGTTTCAACTTCAGGATCTGGCCTTCTAAAGAGCAGTTGGGGTTGATTTCTTCTAGGACTGACCGGTTTGAATGCCGTGCAGTCCAAGGGACTCACAGGAGTCTTCTCCAGCACTATAGTTCAAAGGCCTCAAAGGCTTAGTGATTGTAAAAGTAGCATCTATTATGTAAGAGGTACATATATAAGCTGTTCCAAAATTCTTTTTAATTTTAAGTATGCCTCCTTTTGTTTTGTGTTTCATTGTTTAAAAAGTTCTTCTTTTTGGCTTCCAGTCTCCATTTCTTCTCTTCTTTAGTGTAACATTGAACTGACTGGCTAACTATGCATGTAAGCTGTTAAAGATATTTAAGCCAAAATTCATGTATCTCATCAAGATGCCCTCCAATTTGCCAATACCTGCAAAATAGATGCAGATTTGTTCTAAACTGTAAATTTTGCTTTTATTGGTTAATATGAGTGTCATAGCCCTTGAGGTTTAGTTTAGTTCTTGAATGTCAGGTATGGGCTCAGATCAGCCCAATCCCTTTTCTCCTTTCAATTCTAAGCACATTTTACATTTAGGTTCACCTTTTGTTACCTGCTTTTGTTTCCTGCTGATGTTTGTTACCTGCTTTTTCCCTTTAATTTCATGTCCAAGTTTGCTGCGATAACATAAGCAGCACTATTTATTAGCTGTATGGCTTCACCATTCATTGATATAGAAATGGGTTCTAATTCTTTGTTTCTGTCTAGAAAAATCTCAGATAAAATTCTCCCATTTCTTTGCTTTAGGAGAGATATTTTATTCTTGCTATACATTCCAATACCTTTTAATTATTTTCCAAGTAATTGTTTTTGCCTTTCAGGTAGCTTAGGCTGCTTGTATCTACAAATGTGTTCATTTTCATGTCTAAGGGAATAACTTTTCTTGTAAATCTTGACTCTTCTTTTCTATTTCCACATCCAGAGAGCTTTTATCATACATTTGCTGTTATTCAGATTTTTATAATTGCCTATTGGACTGATGTTCTATCTAGTGTTTCTTATTCAACATCTATAAAGTCTTTGATGTTAAATATGAACTTTTCTTGGTCCATAAGCTTTTGTTTAGTAATGATTGCATCTAACTTTCTTTCCAAATTGGTACATCTATTTTTGAAATCTTCCTACTGAGATTTCAGATCATGTCATCTGATGCCCGGATGCATCTCTTTTGATCCAGGCAATAGCCAATCCAGTGTGAACATTAGTTTTCTAATATTCAATATGAAAGTCAGTGCAATAATTTTTCCAATTGCTACTTATGGCTGCAGATAGGGGAAGGGTGAACATCTTCCAACTGTGGTACTGGAGATAACTTTGTGCAAAAATCACAAAGAAATCTTACCAAAGTCACTTAAAGCAAAGATTGCCAAACAAAGGCAGTCATACAAGGTGACTCACTTGAAAAGTCAATCGTGTTGAGAAATCAGTGGAAAATGGAGAAGGTGCCACCCTAAAATCCAATGGCTGGACACTATAAAGTATGACACCAGGATGACCATGGTGGGCCTGAAGGAAGTGATGTGAGACAGAGGGGCATAGAGTAGTCAAGTATTGGATATTTGATATAACTGAATGGCTGATGATGATGATGAAATATTTACCATTGCATATGGCTTGGGGATGCATCTAGTCCTGGCCTTCAAGTGAGATTTTTATGGCTCAAGTGATCATTGCAATACAATGGTTCTCAACATCACCAGATCGTAGAGATCCCACTGCCATGGCAAGGTGGCATTCTGTGGCAGAGATCATCATCATCATCATCATCATCATCATCATCATCATCAAGTTGGAAGGTTCTCTAGTCCAACCCCCTGCTCAGGCAGGAAACCCTATACCATTTCAGACAAATGGCTGTCCAGTCTCTTCTTAAAAACTTCCAGTATTGGCGCATTCACCGCTTCTGGAGGCAGGTTGTTCCACTGGTTAATTGTTCTAACTGTCAGGAAGTTTCTCCTTAGTTCTCGGTTGCTTCTCTCCTTGTTTAGTTTCCACCCGTTGCTTCTTGTCCTGCCTTCAGACGCCTTGGAAAATAGCTTGACTCCCTCTTCTTTGTGGCAGCCCCTGAGATATTGGAACCCTGCTATCATAATCATCATCATTTTACAATGCTAACATTTAATCCAAAGGATGTTTTTGAACCAAGATATAACTATCCCATTAATTTAGGTAACAAAATATGAAAATTTAATTTCTGCATATTTTCTTTAGTGAGAGAAGCTGAATAATATGTTGTAATATCATCTGGGAAAAAGACATTTCCAGCTTGACCTGACAAAAACAGCTGAAAAATGCTATCAGAAGGGCAAGTTCTATTTTCACAATAATGATCTGATACACACTTCAGACTTCTGGAAATCTTAGTCTTTTATACAGTCAAGTAGTTCTTGTTTGGCAACTATAAGTGGTATTATGTCAAGTGGTCTGTAAGTGAAACTGTGACTGTGCTCTTACTTTCAGTTTTCCTTTGCTTTACAAACCTTTAATGGTGATAAGTGCAAGGAGGTTACGTTTTCCTCACCATCATAACTGGGAATGATTATTGAACAAGGCAGTTGCTAAATAAAGGCTATTTGCATGCTGAAGAAGCAGCACATTGAAGCAGGATAGAAAAGTAATTCACAAACACATTTAACCAAGGAAAAGAAACCCAGGATTTTTGAAATCAGAAATCTTAGCAGTCAAAAATATTTTATTCTCCTATGAACTGCAGAACAAATTGAACCCCATAGAGAGGAAAAGCAATATTTAAAGAAACAGTTAAAAGCTAGAATTTATATCACCACCAGATACTGCAGGATCCATAGTAAATAGACCAAAACAAATCCAAAGACATGTTTAAGAATGAAAAGTGTAACCGTAAAATTGTCACGAAGTTTCAAAGCCATTACTTCATCTAAAACATTACACATCCCATTAATTTAGCTTTGAATTAGCCTCCATCCTGATTTTATGTTCTCAGCTCTAACAATATTTCAGCAAATTCTCTAAATCAATACTCTATCAGCCGCAATTCAAAATTGTTTCAAGCTGGTTCTCTGTTGCTTTGAACACCTTTTGTCTGCACTTCTTAAAGACCAAATGAAATGTTCAGAATCTGTGTTAGGCAGTTGTGGAAAGAGATAATATCTTAAGCTAAAGTCTTCTCTGTTAATTGTAAGAGGTAAGAACTTGGTGAATATCTATCACTTTCCATAAAAAGTTTGCACATGCTCCAGGGGAATGAGTGTGTTTTAGAAAAGCTGGTTCATTTAAATTTTAAATAATGTGAATCATGGATTTTTCAGGGGATGACAAAACTAATTAGATTAGAAAGCCAAATTGGATGAGTATTGTTGATGCCCAAAATTCCAATTAATTTTTTTATGTAATAAGAATTGCTTGAGTTGCAGACACTTGGCCAGTCAAAGGAGGCTTATAGAACTTGATAATAATGTTCACATTTTCAAATATACAGATTAGTTCAACATTATAAAAATACCCCAAACCTATAAAGGGAGCAGCCTGTACTTTAAACTACTCCCAAAATTCTATCTCAGTTTCTTTTTTTTATTTGCACTCTGCTTCTATATAATAGGTTTCATTGTGTTTTACAAACGCACTTGGCTTATCACATCCTTCATTGCCTTGAAGGGGGAAACATCCCATGTTTACTGATCAATGCTAAAGTCAGTCATTAAGGGCTATCAACCCAATATTTCAGTCCCCTGAATATCATATCATTTATAACAAGCAAATTAATTCATCCTTCTCTTAGAATCAAGAACCATCAAATGGTTTAATTAATCAATCAATCAAAAGATACCACTGACAGCCTAATTTCCACTGTTCACACTACAAATATACCTCACATTTATTATAAATGTAAATCCAATGAATAATCTAAATTATTGAGGCCCAGCCTTCGGGGTCTTATAGGCACATTTAGAACTGTAGTAATATACCATGAGTTCTCTTGCAATTAACGTTGGGGTAATTTTCTCATTCACCAATGGTAGACATAAGCAGTTTCAAAGCACCAGTTTCCCATACCTTTATCTAAATTTACTTCCCACTCCTGCAAGATGCTTCCCGTTATCCTTGGTGCTTTTTCTAGGCAGCTATACTCCTTCTAAATAGGAAGGAAGCACTTTGTGCCCAGATAGATTATTGGAATATAAATTACATTGGAAGCTGGGAAGGAACTGTGGTGGATTCCATTTCACAGGTCTATACCCTTGGCATCATGTTGAACATTCCAATTCCAAACCAATCTCTTGTCCTTAAATGGGAGAATTGATATGTTTTTAGGGTGTGCAAATCTCTAAGAGTGCATTTTGCTGTGAAGTCTTGAGCAAAGCTCCTTCTCAAAATTGCTTAGCAAAGCCTCCAGACTTCTAAGAGCAAAATAGCTACATTGCTTCACTTTGATCTCCTCTTCAATCTCTCCTAGTACTTGCAATAGCTAGAAGAAGCTTTGTGGCAGTTCCCAGAAATACTTCCTGCAAATATTAGAAGCAGGATACCCAAAAACCTCTTTTCCAAATGGCCAAATTTGCCTCAATGGGCAAATTAAAGATGGGGGACCACCCAGCCATTTACAGTGTGCAGTGTCTCACAAAGCTAAAGCAAGGCCACTTTATGCAGACCTAAAGTTTTTTCACCTGCTTTTACTATTTTTATTATTATTGTGTTGTTCTTTCTATGCAGCCTATGATGCTACAGTACGTGCAGACTCTTACTATTACTATTGAAAAAGAATATCAAAATAAATAAGAACTGTACCATTTTGAAGAGTTTATGGCTTGTCCAACTGTGCCTACTTTTTAAACTAACAAATAGCAAAACGTGCGAAGAAATAACTGATTCTGATCATACCTTGTTTTAAATGTTCCTTTTGAATATACCATGGAACCTTATTCTGTCTTAGGGGTGCACTCTCTGTATATTCCATTGGAAGACATGTTTCATTCTGGGAGTCTATCATATCACATCAGAAGATAAAGGAGCCTACAGGAATACATTTCTTTGCCTCAGAGTTAGGATAAGGCTGTTTTTCCTTAATCTGCAGATTCATTTCACAAATAAGAGCTTCCTGGTGTGGAGAAATCCAAAGGGCCCCTTTCAAACAAAACACCCGTTTGAAGGCTCACAGAATCCTATTCTTTATCAATAATATTTTGGATTAGAACATAGACAAGTTCTTTAATCTTAACTTTATGCTACTAATTAACATGTTTTATGCAGGTATGAAAAATATCACCATCTATGGAACATCTGAAGATTTAAAAAGGTTAAAAAAAATGCAGCAGAGGCAAAAGAAATCCAATATTTCATTAAAACTCTCTTGTTTAGTCTATCTAAACCAAATATTCAGAATTTATTTATTTATTCCTTGCTTGTTTCCTTGCTTGCTAATGGACATATTAGAGAAAATATTGTTAGTGACCTTGAGAAGCTGCTCCATTCACAAGATATCCATGTTAATTTCAAATGATCAACTTATCCAACATTCCTGGTATTTGTTTATTTACATTTCACGTTTCTAAATCACCTATCTCCCTCAACGATGTATACTTTTCGTTTGAGGGGGGAAGGGGTAGGTGAACATTTCTTGGGCTGCTGCTGCTGATACACATCATTTTTATTTTCTATGAAAACTTAGACAGATCCAAAAGCACTCTTGGAAATAAAAATAAAGTTGGAGTCTACTCGCTCATTCATTCTCTCCCTCTCCCTCACCCTCCTCCCTCTGAATCTACATCCTGATCACATGATTTCTCCAGCCACTAAGAAGATTATGCATGCAAAAGTATTCATGCTTTTCTTTGCTACAATCTTGAAAGAATTTTTTTTTGCACTCCACTCACCAGAACTATGCAAAAAAAAAAAACAGTTAAAGGATAGAGTATAAACATATTGGATGAAATCTCTAAATCAAATCAACTTTCCAAACTGAATGAACAAATATTTTATTATGGTCCAAACCAGATCACAAAAGTCAAAAAATGGTCTGAGAATACAGAAAAATCTTGTTAATGAAGTGAATAATAATTGTCTTGTCAGGTCTGAACATAGAAAATCCTTATGACTTGACTCTAGATTTTAACAGTTGTGTAGGAGATTTAAGAATGCTTATCTTTTGGGAAAAGCTTTAAATGAATTGGATTCCAAATCAGATTATTGGTTGGTTATCTCCAAATCGATCCATTATCTTTGACACAGGCATAGCTGTATTCATTCCAAGCCTTTGAGATGCCTACCCTTGCCCAAACATATGAACTGTATAAAGTGCCTTTGTAAGAAAACATTTGGAGCAAGTTAAATTGATCCTGACTGGTGACAGAGAGAAGACTCAGTTAGGCACCTGTGGCCGGTCAACTAAACTGTTTCTATTCACTGACCATATCTCAAAGATAGTATGGCTGGCATGATGAAAATGCAGGAAAAGATATATAATAATAAAGTCACATAGATGGGTTTATCCAGTCTCCAAAGTGAGCCTTTTTCTTTCGTCTTGTCTTTACAATCTAGGCCAAAGTTAAATAAGTTCTGGTTCTGCTTTTGATCAGGACTGCTTACTGTTTATTGATTGCATGCTAAATAAAATTATGTTGTATCTTTAAAGTGGTTTGATTGCTTTAGTGAGCCAGGTATGGGCCACAACAATAGAAAGTCTCTTTTCTGAATTGAGTGTACGTTCAGTCATTCAACTCTTCAGAAATCTCAATGAAATAACTTTGGAAATAAACATTTAAATAGAAGTTTCAAACAGATCTTATCCAATCTACATAACAAAATCACCTATGTGTCCTATTGATGTTTGGGTTTTCTTTCTTGTCATTTGAAGGGATATAACATAATAACCATTTTTCAGTGCTATTCCATATTTCAGATGGATGTATTTATCTTTGTCCTCTGTGATTTCAGCTGCACACAGGGAATGTATCAGGAAACTCACAAGATTTTTGTCTCTGGTTATATTTGTTGCCATTATATTTACAAGTATTACAATCATGACACTGAAAAATAAAAGATTGAATGTCACTTAAGGGGAATGCAGTTGAGGATAAGAAGAAGAAAAACGAGACCAAGAAAAGCATCCTCTAAGGCTAAACAAAACAAACTGCACGTAGAGTTTTAATGAATACTAGAAATTGCAGGAATCCAAGGGATATTTTGACATTTATAAAAGTAAATAGAAAGGAAGGCATGAAATATTGATACTGTCTTTACTGAGAACAGCTTTCCTGATGGTGACAGTAAAGCAGAATATAGGACAGGAACTCGTAGAAAATTCCTTGCCTCCAATTTATCATCTTTGCAGAGCAAAGTAACAGTCCACACATTCTTACATACCGGTAGGAAGGTAAAAGTCTCCTTGTCACTCATGTCTGACTCTAGGGGGAGGTGCTAATTTCCATTTCTTGGCCGAGGGATCCAGTGTTATATGAAGACAGTTTCTGTGGTCACATGGCCAGCATGGCTATATGCCAAAGGCACACAGAATGCTGTTACCTTCCCACCAAAGTGGCATCTATTAATTTACTTGCATTTGCATACTTTCAAACTGCCAGGTGGGCAGTAGCTGGAGCAAGTAACAGGACTCACCCCCGTTGCAGGGAGCCCGGGTCTCGAACCCAGGCTGTCAGCTCTCCAGCTGACAAGCTCAGCTGTCTTTAACTGCTGAGCCATTGCGCCCCCCTCATTCTTACATACTGCATTCCAAAGGGAGAGCCATGGAGAAAAAGCACATTCATTTTCCTGGCCTCACCTTTTAAAAAAAAATTTCATCAAACTTTTAAAAACACTGCAGTTAGTTTGGTCATGGTTTTCTCATATGATATATAAATTTAATAAAATGAAATCCTTAAAAACAAAAAGCCTTAACAATGAAAGAAACCTTTAAAAGAAACAAGAACTTCTGGCTTCAATTTAATCTGAATGCATTACAAGGCTCTACTATCAGGAGCAATCTGTTGATTGTAAACTTTACCTTATTTCTTATAATTGCAGACAGGGCAGTAGAGTAATTGAGAACAAACCTGCCAGAGCTGTCTATTGTAGCTCAAGAAGAATGGGAAAAAGCACCCCCAAAAAAATCATATTAATAGATTGTGCAACTAATTCTCTATGCTTCATTTGATACTTCACTTTTAATATTTCACTGCAGGCAACTCTAGGGTTTTTTTTCCCCAGCTTGCAATCCTTCAGTTGTCGTTTTCAACTTGTTCCGACAAAAACAAAATACAGGAAATTTTACACTGCATTTCAATAAGTCATCCCTAAAAGGTGAAATAATTGAATTGGGGGGGAATCAACATTTGGGAAATGAAATGATTCCTCCTTTAAAATTACATGGTTAAGAGCAGGAGTCTCCAAACTTGGTAACTTTAAACCTCGTAGACTTCAATTCCCAGAATTCTTCAGCCACCCCATGCTGCCTGGGGAATTCTGGGAGTTGAAGTCCATAAGTCTTAAAGTTGTCAAGACCAAGTTAGAGATCCCTGGTTAAGCGGGTAGTACATTACATTGCATTAGCTCTTCATTCTCTTCAGTGCTGAAGATATTTTTACCATGTTTGCCCAGGGCTATGTATGTATGTATGTATGTAGGTATGTATGTATGTAGGTATGTAGGTATGTATGTATGTGTTTGTTTGTTTGTTTGTTTATCTATCGGAGACCTTGCCCACCCTGCATGATAAATGTGCACTTAGTCATTGCAGGGTATCTTCTCCCTTCTGTTGCATCTCACCCACTGTGAGCTGAAATTGCTATATTTTATTGTTAGGAAATTGCACTTTCCCATTGCGCTAATGCACAGGTGTCAAACTCACTGCGTCACATGAGTGTCAAAACATATTGTGACCTTTTTTTTGCATTGCTGGAGCTAGGGTGGGTGTGGCCTCCACATGATGCAACCGGCCCACAGGCCAGCAGTTTGACACCCCTGCTCTAATGAATGCTGCAGGAAGTAGAGTTATACATATGTCAGAGGCACACAATTCCCACCCCAGCTATGCCATTTTGTAAATATTTGTAGTTTATATTCATGTTAATATTGAAATGCACAGACAAATTAAAATCCTGCCAACTATTCGCTTGCATCTTTCAAGTTGAATATTAAAAAAGGGTATATATACTATAATAATAAACTTTATTACGGTCGTAGACCAGCAATAGCCATCACTTTTTACAATATATTAAATAATAATAATAAAAATAGTACTAACATTAATAGTAAATAATAACATCCCTGTTAAGAAAATACATGTTCTCAAAATGCTAGGGTCACTCCCTAATTTACGTGAGTGGATAGCCGATTAATGTGTGAGTAAATAAAACATTATTAGAGATATCTCCAAAAAATTGGCACAAGTTGATGACTATAAATCTGTAACCAATTTTTTTCTTGTGGGCATTGCCGCAACACAGTATTTTGCCACTGCATGCATGATAGAAGGGTTTGAGTCTTGGAGGAGAAAGTCTACATAAAAATTGTCTGCCCTCCCTTGGCAATCTCTCTAATAAAGGGAGAATATACGCTGTCCTATAAACTTGGTATAACTCACAGTACAATAAAACATGTGAGATATCTTCGACTTCTCCTTTACCACATATACATACCCGTTCTGCTATTGGTGTTCTCTTATACCTGCCCTGTAGGAGTGCTGAGGGAAGAATGTTAAATCTGGCTCTGAAAAAAGCTATTCTTTATTTTGGGAAGGTCAGATTATTCAAATATCTTGCCAATTCCCACACACCCTGTTTGATTCTATCCCTACTGTGGCAAGGCAACCTATTTAGTTCTTCTTGGAACTCCATGTCCTTTATTCTATTGGATATTACTTGCTTTGCTTGGTCAAAGCCTAGGGACATTAAGAATATCGAAGAGAGCCCATAAGAGCCCAGTTTATGATCTATCGCCTGCTTCCAGGGGGAAGGAAAGTTGTCAGTCAGCACTAATGGGGACAATCCCTCTGGAAAGAAATGCATTTTAAGCCAGTGAATGATCATCATCTTCCAGGCTCTTACCTGGATTTGGGGCATGCCTGTCTCAATTCTTAATTGGGTGCAGCTAAGATAGCTCGCAGGAATTTGGTTTCTATGGTTTCCAGCAAGTTTTTCTTTGCAAGGATTCCTGTTTGTGCCCTATATAGAATTTGCGCCAATGTTTTGGCCTCAAAAAGTTTTAAGGCAGCAGGTACTAATTGACCTCCGCCTGTGTAAAAGTAATGTTTGATTGCATTTAAGGACCTATTGGCTGCTTGCAATGTGTGATCCAGGTGTGCCTTCCATGTCCCTTGCGAACGGAAAACAACCCCAAGGTATTTAAATGTTCTAACCTGTTCCAAACTATGTCCTTCTATTTTCCAGGAGTATTGGCTGGGTCTTTTAGCAAAAACTAAAATTTTTGATTTATCAAAGTTAAGGACCAACTTGTTCTGTCTGTAGTAGCCAAGTGTTGCCCTAATTGCTCTCTTCAGTCCTACAGGAGTTTGCGAAATAATGACTGCATCGTCGGCATATAGAAGAATCGGGATTTTGCGATGTGCTAGGTTGGGCAGATGCAGATCAGGGTTCTGTAAGAGATCGATCAGGGGGTTGATATAGAAGTTAAAAAGGGAGGGAGACAGGATGCAACCCTGCTGTATCCCTTTTTGTACCCTTACTAAGCTGGTTAAAGTCCCTTGGGGATTATACTTCACTTTCAAGGTAGAATTCACATAAATTTTTGTATGAGGAAAAGGAGGCGTTTATCAATAATAGTGCCTTCTAATTTCTCCCATAGGGAGTTCCTAGATATTGAGTCAAAGGCCTGCTTAAAATCAAGGAAGGCCACAAACAGAGAGGATTTTTTTTATATGTGTATTTTTGTACTAGATGGTGAAGTACCAAGATATGATCCACTGTTGATCTTCCTTCTCTAAAACTGGCTTGTTCATCTTTAATTATCCTCCCCGAAATTAGCCAATCCTGAAGTTTATAGTTTAGATTGTTTGACATACATTTTACTAATAACACTCAGAAGACTAATGGGTCTATAATTTCCTGGGTCATTTCTACTACCTTTTTTATAGATTGGTATGATAATTGCTAATCCCCAATCTCTTGGCATATGGCCCATTCTATCTATAAATGTAAACAGAGATGCTAAAAGGGGGGCCCACCAACTGGAATTATTTTTTATTATTTTTGGCAGGACATTGTCAGCACCGGGTGCCTTATTAGCCTTGAGGGCTCCAATCAATCGGGATATCTCGCCTGGTGTAACAGGGGGCCAATAAGGGGTTTGGTCCAAATTAATTTGGCTCTCATTAGTTACATAGTCTGCATATATCTCTCTAAAATATTCTTCCCAGGCATAAATCGGTACCTGATTAGTTGGCGGTAGGGGGGATTTCCCCAATCCTCTGGTAATGTGCCAAAAAAGGGATGTATTTTTTGTCCTGACTGATGCAATTAGTCTATGCCAAGACTCCTTCAGAGCCACCCTTTTCTTTTCTTTTAGAATAATCTTATATTGTGCCTTCAACTGCTTTAAGCAGTGAGTGTGATCCTCAGAAGGGGCATTTTTATTTTTTCTGTATTCCTTGTTATATATATATATATTTAGTTGCACACAATCCCTGTCAAACCACCTTTTATTCTTTAAAACCGGCTTTTTGGGTGAACTAATATTCTATTAATGAGAACTGATTTCAAATTTAAAATTAAAGTTTCAAACCCCTCTAAGTATGATCCTTCAAACTTATTCCTTAATATAGATGTATGTAATTCTATGGTTTCTGGGGCTAACATCTATTCAGTAACTTCCTTTGCATTTTTCTCTGACCATTTAATTTTTATCTGGGTATTTTGGTTCTCTAACCTAGGGAGATAGGTTGAGCCAGCCCTTAGCAGTTTCTGGTGTAATGTAAAAGTAAGGATTAGTGGATCGTGATCGCTTTCCAGTTGTGAGTCAACCTCCATCTTTTGCAGGAACCTCAGGAGGCCGTATGATGTTATCCAATAATCAACTGTGGATGTTCTTCCTGCTCCCCGATAGGTATAATTTGCTGGGTAGTCATCCCATCTGGAGCCATTAAGGATACAAAGGTCCAAGCATACAGTCATCTGTCTTACACACAGACCTGCCCAATTTGTCTTGGTGTCTTTAAATTGTCTGGCAAGCAGGGGTTCTCCTGGTACATTCTCATCATAATGGATCTTAAATTGATTAAATAATGCTTGATCGTTTGGGCCCATCCTAGCATTTAAGTCCCCACCCCAATAATTATTGCTGCTGTGGAATATTTATCTAAGCAGCCCAGGATAAAATCTTCTATACCCTACCAGATCTTACTGATCAGATTATTTTTGTTGAATGGGGGAATATAGATATTGAAAAGCAAGATCTCCATCTATTTAAATAAAAGTAGGGTAGTCACAACCCATGGCTGAAGAGGTGGCAATGGTATACATTTAAAATGCAAAGATGTATTCACTAATGCAGTGGTTCTCAACCTTTTTCAGGTTGAGACCCCACTTGCTCCGCCCATGTGCGGTGTGACCCCGGCGTGCACCGGGCCGATCCACGCATCGCGCCAAAAAAAAAATGGCGGCCCGCGACAGGCCGATCCACGCATGCGCGGTGCGTGTGTGACGCCCGAACCGTGACGGGCCGATCCGGGCATGCAGGGCGCGCGCGCGCCCAAAACAAACAAACAAACAAACAAAAACAAAATGTCGGCCCGTGACGGGCCGATCCGCGCATGCGTGGCGCGCGCGTGACGGCCCGAACTGCGACGGGCCGATCCGGGCAGGCAGGGCGCACGCACACCCAAAAAAATGGCAGCCCGCGGTGTCCGGCGACCCCCGCGAAACGGTCGTTCGACCCCAAATGGGGTCACGACCCATAGGTTGAGAACCACTGCACTAATGTCATAATGCCCCCTTTAGCTCTCCCACCCATCTTACTTGGATATAGTTACCCCAGTAACCATCTAACTGTATCTCTGTAGGGGCCCAGGTTTCCTGTAAAAAGAGAATGTCAAATTGTGATATATGGTCCAAAAAATGTTGGTCTTTTGATGGCACAGACCAACCCAGTATATTCCAGGTTATAATGGAGAGGGGGTCATCTTTTGCAACTCATCAGGAGATTTGCTTTATACAAAGGGAAGTTGTAGGGTTGTTGCAATGACTTGAAGTGTGATCCTGCATGAAATTGGCCTTCTCTAAATGGAGGGGAGCCCCATCAAAATTCTGTGTAGACTCTTGGGAAATTTGTTTGAGGTATGAAGATTTAGCACCAGCTAACAAGGCTTGCCATTCCAGAACCTCTTTACTAGGTGTAGAGCAGGGAGTTATTAGGTCATGCTCCATTCGGCTTTCCAATGATGGCACTGACAGAGGTCCTCTCTCGAGAAATTGATATGTTGCAGAAGGTATCATCGGAAAGTCACATAAGGATGCTAGCATCTCCTTCTCTTTTGGGGCCTCTATTGGCTCCTGTGTATCTTGGCTTCTGCTTTCCATGAACTCATATTCTTGCAAATTGTTGCCCTGTGGGGGGGGAGTAAGAGGCTCAATTATTGGGGAAACCAAATCAATAAGCGGTTCAGCTGTATCAATTGTGACTAATAAGGATTTCTTTAGATTTTCTAACTTGAATAGTATATTATCTTGTCCACTCCTTGGGAGAGCACCAAAAGCATTAATGAGCCCAGTTTCTGTGCTATTAAGTACATCTTCTATAAGTGCTGGCTTACTCCCACTTTCTCCCTCTCCCTTTCTCTGGGTTGAGGATGCGGAAGAGATAGCAACCTTGGGAGCTGGCATGTTAACAATTAAGGGTTTAACTCTTTCCTCGCAGAAAACTCTGATGGGAGAGATTTGAAAGGAGGCTAGATAAGCCTTCATCTTAAATAGCATCAGTGGTATGGTGGGCTGTTTAAAGGAGAGAAATATCCGCTTCCAATTTGGGGGCTCAGGGAGCCACTCCACAGTATGTAGATCAATCTGACCCAGTGACAGTGCAGAAGCTGGCTTAGGGAATTTAGTATAGCATTCTTGGAGTTCCAGCGGCCATGATTAACCCTGTTCATGTGGATTCTCAGCACAACCCGATGTGTTTGTAGTGAACGATGTGGTTGATGTGATTGGTGTAATTGTAAATGGCATGCTTTATTGTCTTCCCATGAAACTTCTCTATTGATACCTCCTCTTCTTGTTGCCTTAGCTGGAGAAGGACTGTTTTTCCGAGTGGGCTGCCACCTTCTAGCAGGCTCTTTATCTGTCCCCCAGAGTCTGAGCTCATATTCCTCCCCTCTTTCTTCCTTCTCCTGATTACTGGATCTACCCATGTCTGCTGCAAAGACTTCAGTGGAAGTGCCTGTAGTCCAATGCTGCACCTGGAGCAGAACAGCTATATCTTTTTTCAGTGTCTTTATATCATGTTGAATGGTTATTAGCTGTTCAAATATTGAAACTACAGTTTGTGCTGTGAGAAGACATTGCTTTGCCGTAAACTCTGTTGTATTCTCCCACGGTAAGCACTCCCCACTCTGAGTTAGATTGTTGTTGTCAACCTTCTTAGTCTTTATCTTAGTCTCCATGCCGGCTGTATCTAGACTCGTTATTTGTGAAAATAGCTGGCTGTCATTTTGCTCCTCTCCCCCCAGATTGGGAAAGTCCAGTAACTGCTGTTTTGTCAGATCTCTTTGCAGGTCCTGTTCTAGTCTCTCTGGCTTGTTGGAAATGGAGGGGGTGGAAATAGTTTTACTTACAAGTCTCTTGCCAACAAAGTGCTCCTCAATTTTTGTTTTTTCTGCATTCTTTGCTGGTAAGAGAGATCCCGGGCTGGTGCCATGACATTTCCTTCTTTTACCCATGACTCTGTCCTCTTCCAGTGGCTTCTGATTCCAATATATACTGGCCTCTCTGGTATATATACTTTATAAAAAGTCTTGGACTATTATAAAAAGGTCAAACAAGGTTTAAAAAGGGTTTAAAAATAGGTTAAAAGGGGTTAAAAATAGGTTAAAATAGGATAAAAATGGGTAGGTTAAAAATGCAAAGTTAAAAGGGATTAAAAAGTTAAAAGTTAAAAATTAGAAGTTAAAATAAAACTAAAAGAAAATAATAATAATAAAGCTTTTGCTTTTGGAGGAGCTCTTTACAGCTTTTGCTGCCTGTCCACCATCTTGGCTCCACCCTCCAAGGGTATATATACATTCAATAAACCAATTAAAAGAGCACTTGTAACAAACTATAATACCCAAACAAATACAAATCAAACAAGAAGTCATTAAGAGCTGGCTCTGGTTCAGCGGCTGAAAGCTTTCCTGAATAGAAAAGATCTCGCTGACTTTCTAATGCAGCTTTCTCTGATCTCAACTGTTGGAAATTCTTCCAGATGCCCAGAGTTTCTTTTAAAATCTGTGTATGAAAACAACCACAATATTTGGGGGTGGGTTGAGGGTGGCAAGCGCTGTTTTAAGGATAGGCAATTACTAAAAAAAAGCATTTATTTTATTTTATTAAGAATTTTATTATTTTATTATGAATTTATTTATTAATTTTATGTTGCTAATGGTGACTCCGGGCAGCTTGCAGAAATAAAATCCCAATGCAAAATCCAATAAACCCCTGCCCTACTGGTGAAAACAATCAAACCGCTTGATAGTTTCCATACCACCCTGAGGTCCCAGGCTTTAATAATAATAATAATAATAATAATAATAATAATAACAACAACAACAACAACAATAATAATAATAATAATAATAATAATAATAATAATAATAATAATAATAATAATGGGAGGAGACCTTGGAGGTCACCTAGTCCAACCCCATGCTCAGGCAGGAAACCCTATACCATTTCAGACAAATGGCTGTCCAGTTTCTTCTTAAAAACTTCCAGTGTTGGAGCATTTGCAGCTTCTAGAGGCAGGTTGTTCCACTGATTAATTGTTCTAACTGTCAGGAAGTTTCTCCTTAGTTCTAGGTTGCTTCTCTCCTTGATTAGTTTCCATCTATTGCTTCTTGTCCGGCCTTCAGGTGCTTTGGAGAATAGCTTGACTCCCTCTTCTTTGTGGCAGCCCCTGAGATATTGGAACACTGCTATCATGTCCCCCCTCGTCCTTCTCTTCAATTCCAGCAGCCGTTCCTTATATGTTTTAGCCATTAGTCCCCTAATCATCTTTTTTGCTCTTCTCTGTACTCTTTCTAGATGTACATCTTTTTTACATCGTGGTGACCAAAACTGGGTGCAGTATTCCAAGTGTGGCTTTACCAAGGCATTGTAAAGTGATATTAACACTTCACATGATCTTGATTCTATCCCTCTGTTAATGCAGCCTAGCAGTGTGTTGGCTTTTTAGGTAGCTGCAGCTGCTACATAGGCCAAAAACATAACCAGTGATGGGAGGACCTCAGCAATTTAGGAGTGCTTAAAATTAGAGATTTTCAAGAGCAGCATGGTGGCCTAGAGGCAAAGACATTTGCCTCCCACTCAAAAGTTTGATAGCTTAATCCCAAGCAGCGGCAGATGTTTCTCTATCAGGGTGCAAAAAGAAAATATTTCCGCAAATTTTGCATAGGCATCAGGAAGGGCATCCGGTCGATAAACACTCAGCTCCATCCAGACACCAAACTCTACTCCAAATAAAGAGATTACAGGGTCCTAAAAAGAAAAAAAAGAGAGAGATTTTCAAGGGCTACAGAGGCAGACAATATTTTTAAACAATGTGATATTCTCATGTCTTAGACTTGAATTCAATTAATATTCTGTTTTGGTTTGTGTTTTGCTTTGCTTTGCTTTTTTCTTTTTCTTTTTGTTTTTTCTTGAAGGACTTTTATGTAGCTCTTGGCTCAAAACACATCCCCAATACACTAAAACATATTTCATTAGGAACAGTAATATTTTAGAGCAGCATCAATACAACCAAGAGTGCTTTCTGATTAAAAATGATTGGTGGGCATGTGAGTGTTGAACGAAACCATTGATTAAGTTGGAAATAGGGTGGAATGGACTTCTGAACATATGTATATGTGTCACAATTTGGACATAGGGCAGGGGTTCTCAACCGTGGCAACTTTAAGACTTGTGGACTTCAACTCCCAGAATTCCTCAGCCAGCAAAGCTGGCTGAGGAATTCTGGGAGTTGAAGTCCACAAGTCTTAAAGTTGCCAAGGTTGAGAACCCCTGACATAGAGTGACCTTAGGGACATCAAAGCTGACCTGATGAAGCCAATGAGATCTCAGAAATTCAGCCTAGGTCCAATGAAATTATAACAAAAAAGCAACAGAAATGGATCTTTTTGTGCTTGTGTGTCTCTCTGTGTGTATTTGTGTGTGTGTGCGTGTGTGCGTGCAGGGGGGAGAATTAGAAATATGTAGAGGGTGTACCATCTGTAAAGTTTTTTTCTGGTTGTCTATGCTAACTTTCCCCCCTCCCACCCCCTCAAGTTACTGCTTCACAGTAGGCAGTCAGACAAACAGGCGGATTGCCTTTCTGTAGGAGGGTGAGACATAACACTCATTTACAATCAACAATCTAGGTTTTCTGAATCAGTGTAACAAGGGAAGAAAGCACAACAGTCACAAAACAGAACATAAATAAAAAAATACTGATTCCCAGCTGTTAAGGATTATGCATAAGTCCTCTATTTCCTTCCAGTAGCATTTGCACGTAAAGAGCAGTTGGTGCAAAACAGCCCCTCCTCCCCTGTAATTCATCAGCCAGTTGGCAGCTAATTTGATTCTTTCCTTAATTTGATCAAAACCTCTGAAACTAAATCATTTTTTGTGTGTTAAAATTACTCCTCCCCCCCTCCTTTCTCCTCCACTACTGACAAATACTGTGGAGCATAAATTTATTCAAGTCTTAACACAGTTGCTGTTTTAATTAGTTCTAAAAGTGACTATAAATAAAGACTGGCCAAATTCTGGATAAAATGAATTCAAAGAAAAAGTCTGTGTGAGAAAATGGGAGAATTGTGAAATTTTCCACCAAAGTGTATTTTCTGATCTTGAGTAGAAATATGCAATATAAATAAAATTAAAAACTGGAATTCTGCATTGAATTCTCCCATTTGGGGTGTGGGGGGGGAGAATGTGGAAAACAAAAATTCAGAATTCTTTGGTGATTAAAAAAAATTGTATCTAGTGTTTGGCGGGAGTAGTGTGGAGTAGAGTGGAATTGAACAATCACAATACATGGTTCCACATCACATTTATAGGTGAGGCTGGATTTAGGGCAAAGTTTGAGAGATGGGAGTTTTGAATTACAAGTAATCCTCGACTAACAACAGTTCATTTAGTGACCGTTTAAAGTTACAACAACACTGAAAAAAGTGACTTATGACTGTTTTTCACACTTACGACCATTGCAGCATCCCCATGGTCATGAGATCAAAATGCATATGCTTGGCAACAAGTTGATATTTATGATGGTCGCAGTGTCCCAAAGTCATGTGGTCACCTTTAGCAAACTTTTGACAAGCAAAGTCAACAGGGAAGCCAAATTCAGTTACTGTAATAACTGTGTTACTAACTTAACAACTGCAGAGACTCACTTAACAACTGTGGCAAGAAAGGTCGTAAAATGGGCCAAAACTCACTGAACAGATGTCTCTCTTAACAACAGAAACTGTGGACTCAATTGTGATCGTAGATTGAGACTACCTGTATGTTTTGCCTCTTTTAGGGCTTATGCTACCAAATGGTGGTAAGCAAATTATATCAGTTTTTAGAAGGACTCTAAAGGCCACAAAAAGCTGTATAAATCCCCTCAGCAGTAGGCTTCTCTCTTCCCCTTCCCCAATTCATGGCAAGAAATCATTCTACGGAGCATCTCATAGTCCCATGGTGGCGAACCTATGGCACAGGTGCCACAGGCAGCAAGTGGAGCCGACCCTGTGGGCATGCGCACCATTGCCCAGAGGGAGGCCGAGCCAGACTGTTATTATTATTAATTAAATTATTATTATTATTATTAATTAAATTTTTATGCCGCTCCTCTCCGAAGACTCGGAGCGGCTAACAGCATAAATAAAACATTTCAACATTTCAAAACTAAAACCAAAGCTAAAAAGCGTTTAAAAAGACCCCAAACACATTCATCATTCGCACACAATCACAGTCATCCCCAGGCCTGCCGGCATAAATAGGTTTTTAGATTCTTCCGGAAGACCAGGAGGGTGGGGGAAACGTGGACTTCAGGGGGCAGTTGGTTCCAGAGGGTGGGCGCCACAACAGAGAAGGCTCTCCCCCTAGGACCCGCCAGATGACATTGTTTCGCTGACGGGATCCGGAGGAGGCCGACCCTGTGCGCTCTCACCGGTCGAAGGGAAGTATGTGGCAGAAGACGGTCCCGTAAGTATCCTGGTCCAGTGCCATGAAGGGCTTTATAGGTGATAACCAACACTTTGAATTGTGCTCGGAGACCAATAGGCAACCAATGCAGCATGCGGAGAGTTGACGAAATGTGGGCACAACGTGGAAGGCCCACAATTGCTCGCGCAGCCGCATTTTGCACTAATTGTAGTCTCCGAACACTCTTCAAGGGTAGCCCCATGTAAAGGCTACACCTCTACACCTCCACCTCTTCACATGCGCCTGTGCTCTTGTTCTCTCTTGGCCATGGGGGGGCATGAAATCGCTCTGGAGGCATAGATCTGGGCGGCAGAGGCCATGCCCACCCAGAGGGCCATGCCCACCCAGAGGGCCACGCCCACCCGGCACCCGGCAATACATAAGTGGGTTTTGGGTTGCAGTTTAGGCACTTAGTCTCTAAAAGGTTCGCCACCACTGTCATAGCCCCTATGTATAGCTAGGGTTATGGATAATTAGGGGCAATGAAATAATCATTGGGATGACAAATGGAAAATTGTGCTATATACTAAGGAATAGGAAAGAGGTTTTATTATAGCAGGCTCTTATTTTTGAGAAAACCCTTATGTTTCTTACAAACTATGGTTCTGTTACCTTACAGTATCTTTGCAGGACAAATATTTTGGTGACACAAAAGAAGGCAGAGTTGTACGTAATGAGACATTTGAGAAAGGAACTTTAGCATTATCAGTTTTATACATGAGATTGTGCATATGCAAACATTTTCTGTGGGCATTGAAGAAAAAAAATCAAAATATCACACAGAAACATACATACACACATACACATACATAAATACATCCATACATGCATACACATACCCATAGCATAGTTTTGGAGGGAGGGTCAATGAGGGCAACTGATGAAAGCAATGTTGTACAGCTGCATCAAAACATCCAAGCCTTTTGTGTGTTGTGAAGTTGCATGTGTGTACTAAAATGGCAGAGCTTGCGGCACAATGCTGCTTTCATTGTGCTAACAAAAGCTTCAGATCCTTCAGAACCCCTCTGAGATTAAGAACATGATATACCATAATTTGGGATTTGAGCTTAATGCTTTTGACCATACGGGTAAACCTTTAGCAGAAAATAGAAAATACAAGGCTGCTTGAAGGAAAGATGAGGCAGAGAAAACCCAGAGCATTTTCACAGCATCTTGAAAGGATTCTTGGTGATAACTAAAGTAGCCTGAAATAAATAATTAACTAAGAGTAAAAATTGTTCAGATTCTAAAAACTCAGATAATAAAAATATATTCCTTAATTAGAGTTTGTGTGGATAAGCAGGTCCAAAGAAGAGCAGCTAAGTATGTTTTTCCCTAAAGCAGCGGTTCTCAACGTTTTTCAGGCCACGACCCCGACCTGCGCTGCGCATGCGCGGTGCGACCCTGACCTACACTGCGCATGCGCGGCACGACGACCTGCATCGCACATGCACCATGCATGCATGGTGCTGCCCCCTGCACCGCGCATGCACGGTGCTGCCCCCTGTGCCGGCCGAGACGTAGGCCACCGCCCATTCGAGGTGGCGGCAGGCAGGCCCAGGTGCTCAGGTGCTCCTGGGCGGCCGCGACGGTGACGGTGCAGGGCGACCACGGGCTGGGCCACCAGCTGGCCCAGCCCAAGGGAGGTAAGACACCCGCCGGGCCCCACGTGTGCCAAAAACCCTCCCTGCACCTGCCACTGCCCCGCTAGCCTTGTCTTCGCCGCCGCCCATTTGGGGCGGCGGCAGACAGGCCAAGGCACTCCTGGGTGGCCGCGGCAGCAATGGCGCAGGACGACTACGGGCTGCGCCACCAGCTGGTGAGCCCAAGGGAGGTAAGCCACCCACCAGGTCCCACGTGCGCCAAAAACCTTCCCTGCACCCGCCACTGCCCCGCTAGCCTTGCCTTCGCTGCCGCCCATTTGGGGCGGTGGCAGACAGGCCCAGGCACTCCTGGGTGGCCGCGGCAGCAACGGCGCAGGGCGACCACGGACTGGGCCCCCAGCTGGCCCAGCCCAAGAGAGGTAAGCCACCCGCCTGGCCCCACGCTCGCCAAAAACCCTCCCTGCACCTGCCGGCCTCCCACCTCCCACCCCTGGCCCTCTTTTACTTACAGTTTTAGTAGTTGCTCAGCAGGGAGGGGTGGAAACTTCCGGAGAGCTCGCCTTTGCTGCAGACAACTTGCAGCACCGTTTGCAGACTGGGACTTTTGGCGGGCTCAGCAGGGCAGAGACAGCCTGGACAATTCCTATTGGCTTTTGAAAGCCAATAGAATTAGACTCTATTCAAGAGAGTCTATTCTATTGGCTTTCAAAAGCCAATAGAATAAGAGGGAGTAGCACAGCTAAGGAAAAGGGGAAAATAAATGGTGGACTGCGTTGTTTGGCGAACCCCGTAAAATGGTCATTCGACCCCAAATGGGGTCGCAACCCACAGGTTGAGAACCGCTGCCCTAAAGGAAGGTAATTCATCTTATTACAATGTAAAAGGCTCTTAGTTCATTACTGCTCTGTATCAAAATCAAATGGTTACATAAAATCTCTATTTTTGATGTACTTAGGGATGTTATAAGTGTCCACTTTTAATGAGCTTGTATGTAAAACCGATCATTTGACATGCTGATGCCCAATTGTCTCCTTCTTCGAATTTGATTTAAACGGAAATATAAGCCATTCCCAACTGCCACTACTTCAAGGAGTAAAGCTTGCTGGCTGCTTACTATGATTGTCGATCCACAGAACTTTAACAGGAGTGTACGCTAAGGAAAACTTTATGAATCAGTCAACATTAAAGGGGCACTGATTTGAATTATTCGTCTGAGAATCTGTTTAACTCAAATATATTAGTTGGGCTGACTAGTACTCTGAAATCTCAGGGAAACAAATATCTTCAGTCTGAAGAAACGTAAAATCAACACCTCAAGAGATATTGTATCTTTTCAGATGTTGCTACACTTGAAGTCCCAGCAACCCTTGTGGAAGGAGATACTTCTCTTCCATCTATTTCTGGGAAAGCATATGAATGCAAAAGATGGGGAAAGAGCAACTTTCCCCCTCCCTTTTTGGTGCTGTTGTTTTGAAGAAATCACAAAGCTTGCCTTCCACTTTTTTAAGATACACAAATATTCTCAAAGCAATATACCTTAAATGCTAGTATGTGTACTTGTGTGAAGGCTATCTATGGGAGAATGGAAGAAGAAAGAAGACTGAGATCCGGGGTGGGAAAAGAGAGCATGAGGCTGGAGCAGCTGGTGATTGAAAAGACAAGACAAAGCTGCTATGAGCAGTCTAACTAAAGAGGGGGGGAAAACCTACCCAACTGCAACAACTAAAACAAATAATAGAGAAGCAATAGCCTGGCAGAGCTGAGGTTTGCTACCAAGTGACTCACACAGCAAACATAGCCAGAAAAAATATCTGCAGAGAGAGCACATCAAAAACAGAACACTGCTATGTGAAGAGAGAACGGGAAAAGGGGGGGAATGAAAGTAAAGGTTGATAGAATGGCTGCAGCAAACTCTGCCAGCAGTTCATAGAAACATGTGGTTGAATAAGATCTTGGAAATCTCTAGCCCAACACCCTGCCCAGTGCATACTGTCACAGACTAATGGTACTCATTTTTTTTCTTGAAAACTTCCAGTGATGAAGCACCTACAACTTCAGGTGGCAGACTGTCCCATTGCTTAATAGACCTCACAATATTGTTTTAGATGCTGCAGAAAACAAATCTACACCTCCTTTCCCTGTGACATTCCTTCATGTTTTGGAAAACTTGTATTATGACTTCCCTTAACCTTCTGTTCTTTAGGCTAAACTTTCTGAGTTTCTTTAATGCTGTTTGTAGGATTTATCCTCAAAACCTCTTATCGTCTTTGTCTCTCTTCTCTGCATAGTTCCAGGTTTCTTGCCATTAAAGAGACAACCTCCAATTCTGGCAGAAACTATGCAATAGCTTAGTTGACGTATGATCTGCTGATGTATTTCCCTATCTCACCTGAACTAGCAGTAAAATAAGGATCCCAGGGTAATACATGTCACTAACTCCTCCAGGAGCTCTTTGCTTGTTTGCATATGCTGCTTGTGTTAGACACAACCCAAACTTCTGCACCTTTTCTGACATGGCATAAATTAACACATCAAAACATTGCTGTGCCATTCTTCTGCATGTATAGATTTATGTGTTTTCTGATTCTTTTCTTTCCTTTCCTGGAATAGAGAAGCATCTATTGAATGCCTTGATTGTAATGCGGTAATTACAGGCACAAGACGTTTTGTAGGAGGGCAACAACAACTATAATTTATATTTTTGAGAAAAAGGTTGTACTTTCAAGCTGTGTTTAAAGTTATTCATCCTCAAGTCATTTCTCCTTTCAAAGGGATCCAAAATTTAAACCTTTTTTTCTTTTCAAAAAATTAAGCCCTATTTTCATGTGTGTGTGTGTGTTTGTGTGTGTGTGTGTGTGTAATTTGGGATATACTGTGTATATACTGTACGTATTCCAAAATAAAATACAATTCATTCTACTTTACTACTTCAAGATTTTGGGAACTCAAGAAGTGGTGTCATGGCAACTGAAGACAGGGCATTTCCTGATGTTACAAACTCAGTTATATGCCTTCTATGAACAGTTACATTGACTTAAATAGTCATTATAAAAATGTATCATGTATTCTGTTCCTGCAGGAGCTTTCTGAAGTCTCTGCCTCCAATTGCATGCACAATGTTTGCAACAACAAAAGTCAGCCTTCACAACGAGAATTAAGTTTGATTTTTTTTTAAAAAAAATGATAACAGTTTCAGTACCGTCTAAAAACCACATAACAATATACGTTCCTATTTTACTGGCTCAAAGACTGATCTAAAATAATGTACTCTTTACAGATTTTAAGAAGAGACTTTTTAAGAAGAACTTTTAAGAGACTGGAGAGCCAATTGTCTGGAATAGTATAGGGCAGACATGTCAAACTCACGACATCACGTGACATCGCGTGACATATAGGAGCTTTTTCCCCATTGCTGGCAATGGGGTAGGTGCAGTTTCTTCATGACACATCCAGCCCATGGGCCGGCAGTTTGACACCCCTGGTATGGGGTCTCCTTCTCCATCAGCACTGATGATGTTACCTCACTTATTTATTTATTTATTTATTTATTTATTTATTTATTTATTTATTTATTTATTTATTTATTTATTTATTTATTTGTTCAAATATCTATGCCGCCCTTCTCCTAGGACCCAGGGTGGCTTACAACAACAATACAATTGCATATGGGGAATTTAATAATAATAATCAATCACCCAATCCAAAAACACATTCAATTCAATCTAAAATACATACATACCACATGCAATCACAATCAAACACACAATCAATGATGGAGGCATATTCCTAGGCCCAGGGGCAGAGCACTGTTCATACACCCCAAGCCTGTCAGCATAAATAGGTCTTCAATAATTTCCGGAAAGCTAGGAGGGAGGAAGCAGTGCGGACCTCTGTGGGAAATTGATTCCAGAGGGCTGGGGCAGCAACAGAGAAGGCCCTTGCCCTAGGACCCATCAGATGACATTGCCTAATAGACGGGACTCGTAGGAGGCCAGCCCTATGTGCCCTAACCGGTCGCTGGGATTCATTTGGTCGTGAAATGTCTGCAAGAAAACAACTAAGGTCAGTGAACATCAAGGATCCCACACAACATGAATTTACCTGTTATTACATATATATCCCTCCTATCCTTTAGGAACTTACAGCATAACATATATGAATTCCTCTTTTTTTACCCTTACAACAACACCTATTCTGTGAAGAAATTTTGGCCAGAAGATACAGACTGCCTAAGTCCAACATACGTTATCTCCACACAGCCTTGGGAAAGAGGATTCCACTCAGTCTGCTTCTGAGAAAGTCACTAAAGAAATCTTCTTTTCAGTCCTTTACCAAAATACAAGCTATGAGGAAAGTGGTTGAGAAGGGCTTTGAAGCAGGGCAAAGTGAAACAGAATTGCTTCATTTCAGTCTTCAAAGTGAAGAGAGTAAATGTTTCAGACAACAGCTTCAAATCAGTCTTTTAGTCAAAGCTTCTTGAAGGCACCCTACAAAGATTCACACAGCTCTAAAGAAATAAGTAATCAGTAACTGAACTCACTCAGACATTCATATCGCTGAAGAAGCTAATATATAAGCACTGGCAGCTGAAGAGACACTTCTTTTTAGTGTAAGTTAAATATTATTTAGCTCAATTTTTTCCATTAATCCATTATTTTATCACATGTCAATAATTTCAAAGAGACACAATTATTGCAGGTTATGTAGTACTGCAAAGTAAGTTTGATAGCAGGGCTCAGTTGCGTCATTTTTCTGATAATGTGTTAGAACAGGCATGTTAGTCTAACATGACAAATATGAAGAATCTGATTGCACCTTTTCCAACTAACCCATTGGTTCTCAACCTGTGGGTCGCGCCCCCATTTGGGGTTGAACGACCATTTCACGGGGGTTGCCAAACAACACAGTCTGCCATTTTTTCCCCTTTTCCTTAGCTGTGCTACTCCCTCTTATTCTATTGGCTTTTGAAAGCCAATAGAATAGACTCTCTTGAATAGAGTCCAATAGGAATTGTCCAGGCTGTCTCTGCCCTGCTGAGCCCGCCAAAAGTCCCAGTCTGCAAACGGTGCTGCAAGTTGTCTGCAGCGAAGGCGAGCTCTCCGGAAGTTTCCAACCCCCCTGCTGAGCAACTACTAAAACTGTAAGTAAAAGAGGGCCAGGGGTGGGAGGTGGGAAGCCGGCGGATGCAGGGAGGGTTGCTGGTGCACGTGGGGCCCGGCGGGTGCCTTACCTCCCTTGGGCTGGGCCAGCTGGTGGCCCAGCCAGTGGTCACCCTGCACCATCGTTGCCCCTTGCCAGCTACGCCTCGGCCGGCGCAGGGGGCAGCACCATGCATGCGTGGCGCTCCCAGGAAGGGAAATAGTCCTCGACATACGACCAGTTGGGGCCCTCGACTTATGACCGGCTGGATAGTCCTCAACTTACGACCGGTTGAGTAGTCCTCGACTTACGACCGGTTCCGGGTTGCAGCATTAAAAAGGTTGAGAACCACTGAACTAACCCATTTTATTGAAAATCAGGAATTTTCATGAGGTGCAGCTCACTTCATCAGATGGATAGGGTGTCAGTCCTAGACTGATGTAGGATTTAAATTGAGATGAGCTAAAAGTGGAAAGCTGTAGGGAAAAGAGAGGCTGCATGTGAGACAGATTAAAATTACCTAATCAATTCACAATTGCAACATGTTAAAACTCAGTTATATGTTGAAATATTCTGAAATCTCAACAAATCCCTCTGAATGTTCTGCCTAAAATATATAAGGATACTTACCAGCTGTTGATTCAGGTACATTTCTTTTGACATAAAACAAGTAAATACCACAAATAAATTTTATCTTTTAGGTGAGCAGAACTTATGTAATAGGTTTTCAAGGCAGTTTAAATACATTCAATGCCTTAAAAAAGAAAAGAAAAATTATAATATGACATTCTCAGAAAAATCCCAAATAAGGATAACTGCAAGAATATTTTAAAAGTAAAAAAAAAACACATGTAAGGAAACTTGATGGTTAGATGTGTGAGTTTCCTGTCATTCCCAGAGAAAGTATTTAATTATTACAAAAACTCCTTTTTGTCTTGATCTTGCCTTTCTCTTTTTCTTTTATTCTTTCTTGACAGATATAGCTGGAAATATTAAGGACAACCGTGGTGCATTAGATAGAACTTAAATTTATTTTCTGGCAGGATGATCCCATTAGAGGGGATTAGATACAATTATTATGTAACTTGTTATGATATGACATGAAGCAAAGATCTAAAAGTGGAATTAGAATTCTTTCTACACCATCTTCAGGTATTTATATAATAATGATGCAACATCTAAGAATTCAACAGTGTTTCTTGTGGCTGCAATCCTGTGTGAGAGAAAGCTGAATATGATAAATTTCTGGTTTTCAAATACAGGTAACTTCAAAACATCAAGTGCAGAAACACCATCAGAAAAGGATTAGCAACATTTTTTAGCTATTGAAAATATTCTTGCTCAAGAATGATTTGAATGAAATGTTCTTTGTCAGATATCTCAGGCTTCCATTATATTGGCTCAGTTGAAAACTCTGATGTAAACTAAGAATTATCATAAAGAATAGAAAAGGCATGATGCAGGTCTGGGCTCTGGTGAAAAAAGCAGTTTCAGAACTTTGGACAGCTCACCATAGGAAACTTCAGATGCCATGAACTCTTCTTAATAAAAAAAAAAAAAAAAAAATAAGACAGGTAATCCTTGACTTACGATCACAATTGACCTCAACATTTCTGTTGCTAAGTGAGACAGGTGTTAAGTGAGTTTTGCCCCATTTTACATTCTTTCCTGCCACAGTTGTTAAGTGAATCGCTGTCATTGTTAAGTTAGTAAACTTAAGTGAATCTGACTTCCCTATTGACTTTGCTTGTTAGAAGTTTGTAAAATGTGATCACATGACACCCCAAGACACTGCTACCATCATCAATATGAAACAATTGTCAAGGATCCAAATTTTGACCATGTGACTTTGGGGATGCTGCAATGATTATAAGTGTGAAAAACAGTCATAGGTCGTTTTTTTTCAATGCTGTTGTAACTTCAAACGGTTACTAAATGAATGATTGTAAGTTAAGGACTATCTGTGATCAAATAAATGTCTAAGAAGGGGCAACATACTGCTGTCTCTAAATCTAATGAGCCTTTTATCTTTTTTTAAAGAGAATATTATCTGATTTAGGCATTTCCTCAGCTGGCCATGTGGGCTGGAGAATTCTGGGAGTTGAAGTCCACAGGTCTTAAAGTTGCCAAGGTTTGACATCCCTGCTGTAGAGGATCCCAGGGCCTTGAAGTAAAATAGCAGAAAAAGAGATGTTGTGTTCCTCTGGATTTAAGGCCTCTTCAGAGTTTTACAGAACAGCTAATCCCGGGGACATGTAGCCCCAAATAACTGCCTCTCTCTCCTATATTGGTACTTCTTAAACAATACGAACACTGGGTTCTTGGTGCTGTCAAAACTTGGCTTTCATCTTAGAGTCATTTCATTATTAGACTGGAATATGTATATTATATGCCATCAGTGCCTTGACATGAACTTTGGTGGTTGTTTATAACAGTTTTTTTTTCTTGTATTATGAGGGTACTATTTCTTCTGGTTGCTATCTGCCACTGCACATTCCTGGCCCTAGTTTCTATTATCTCTCTTTGGCCCTACTGTTTCTGGAACAGCTATGTTAGATGTGTCATTATGTCAATGTTAGACATGTTAAATGCATCATTACCTGTTACTGAGATCCTCATTTTTCTTCCTACATCCCTTCAATCAGGAAAAATGGTTGGTCCATCTTTGAGAAGTAAATGGAAGAACTGGATTATTGGAGAGTGAAATTACAGTTATATTCTATTTCCATAGAATCAATGCCCAAGAAAAAAAAGTATAAAAACTTTCAATGAATATAATTACAATAAACAGAGTCTATTCATGTTTAAAACAATTCAAGGAGAAGAAATGGTTGAAAGAAGTTGGTCTTCTGTATGGTAGAATAAAGTTGGTTTAAAAAATGATATAGATTCAATATTAATCTGATAGCATGTTATAGAATGAATCATTTTTCATGCCAGCAATTATTTAATTTATCAAAAAAAATTATTCTGCTCTTCTGGTACATATGCTTTCATCCAGGTGGATTAAAATATGTAAATTCAATTCATTCATTTATTAAATTTCTACATTTCCCATCTCACCTAAATGTCAATACCTTTAAAATGATTAAAAGAAAAGGAAAAGTACAAAGGCATAGCTAAAACATTGCAAAAATGAATTATAAAAAAGGCAGAGACAGGCCATAATTTATTCTAAATGTTACATTTTCTCTAGAATGAATACCATCTTGAAAAGGAAGAATTTGATCCACTTGCAGAACAACGGAGAAGATTGAATTAGGATATTCTGAATATTTCACACATCCATTTTGAAGATTAGTGACTTAATAATAATGATTAGGGAATGAAGGAAAGCATATAATATGGAATTAGGTGGAAACATCCATTTTTTGAGAATTTCAGTGTTCTAGAAGAGAAAAAAAGAAATCCTAATGACTGTGAAGATATATTTGAAAATATCTAGTCTAATTATTAATGAATATGTGTTGTTACTTCAGCTGCTACAAAGCTGGCTCAGTGAGTTTTGCAATGAAATAGCATTAACTCCTTCACAGGATTAAAATTATCGTCCTATTGTAACAACTGTTCGATTATATAAAAGAAAATAAAGTATACCTACCGTATTTACCCTATTTCCAGAAAGCAGGCAAATCACAAATGTTGTTTGCAATGCACATTTATAATGTCATGATGTGGAGATAATAGAACACCTATATTTGCTACAATAAACTATGTAATAAGGATACTCAACTTCATTAAATGTTAAACTTTATTTTGCATAGATAATTTTTAATCTGATATGTGTAAAAGCAAAAGTAAAAAATTCAAGGGTACAAACTTATTATCCTGTGGCAAGTTAAATTCAGGAAATATATTTCTCTGCTATAGCCCCTTGTAATAAAAAGAAAAAATCCAATTCCACTGAACACAAGGGAGACAAATGTCCCTTGCAGCCAGCTGAGATGTTTATAAAATGCTCCTGCTAACTATGTCTTGCTAGAGATGCAGTTACTTTAATACAGGCATGTTAACCTGCTGGCCTGCGGGTCAGATGCCTCACGCTGAAACCGCACTCACCCCATTGCCAGCAATGGGGGAAAAGTCACGATATGTCACACAACGTCACGTGACGTTGCGAGTTTGACATGCCTGCTTTAATACGTGTAACTTCTGACCTTGCATATTCCTGAAAGTGTTTTCAGAAGTGTATCACATACGAACCATAAAAATGTTGGCTTTATGTACTATATGTGCATGTGGTTATGTGTCTGAAAGACAGCAAAACAGATATTACTTCAAGCATAAAGTCACAATGACATTCTGCAGAGTAAATTCATAAATGTTCATAATCAAGTTCTTGAAACAGCTACCTGCTGAAAGAAAACCATTTTTTTTATTTTTAGGCAGTATTATATATTATCAACCCTTGATTTTAATGTAATATAAATACTAGTTAATTGTACAGCTTGTGGGTGTTAAATTACTTACACATATCCTGTTTTGATGCAGTCAATAATTTATCAGTGATAAATACTTGGAACTTTAATGCTTGAAATTAATGTAATGAAGTTTCATGGCTGAGTTATTTTTTAGAAAGCATATATTGGAGGGGTGTCTGCCTTTCATTTCAGTATTTCCAAAGTTATGTTGTATTTGGGAACTGCAATCCAGTATAATTGGAGGACAGTAGGTTAGTAATTTGTAAGTAAGTAGATATTATTTTGAGCTGAGTTGTTTCCCATATAATTTCAAAGACTAAATCACTCTTATTGCATTTAATATTTGAGATTAATTTTATCACAAACCAAATTGGCAGTAACTAATATTTTATTCTGATTTTCAAAGCACAAGAACAATGCTACCTGTCATTTTATTAATAACATTTGACTGAATTTCGTAGTTGAGAGACTGCACGCCCTTTGGCAAATAGAGCTATGAAAATTAACACTGTGTGACCAGCCTGTTGAGTATAGCTGAATTTAGTGATGACTGTAAGCAAAACAATTTTAATGGTTACTGAGAATTGAGTATTTCTTAATACATTTTGTTATGCTTAGGAAAAAAGTATTATACGGAGATATCTTCTGCTCAACAGCAATTTAGAGAAAATGTGATCAGAATCTTTTCCATATTCCCATGTGTGCTGCCTCTGAGTGGGAGAATAGTATTCTTTATTTGTAGGATTGCAATCAATTTAATTTAATGATAAAAAATAATGGAAGCACAGAATAAGGGACTTGAAGTCACTCTTCAATAGTTTTCATTCTGGCTGGAGAATTCTAGAAGTTAAAGTTCACACATCTTAAACTTGCTGCATCTGAGACTAATTCTATGCTATTCGTTCATCTTGGAATAGGACATATGAATAACATGCAACAGCACATAAGACACACACAGACATATCCTTGACATTTATTCATCTAAATTCTATTTTGTTTTAAAATATTATGGTGAGAATAATTATTCAGCAGTTACAGTTCTCCTCTGCTACCTTACCACATGTGTTCTATTCAAATAATATTTAGCAACATGTTTGTTCTACTGACCAGGGGGATTTAAAGCTAAAGATCCTGCTTCATCAATTTTCCTTCTTATTTGGCTTTAGGCAGGTAAAGGGGTGATGTGTTGCAAGATGTACAGTGTGGTTGGCTTTTCCCCTCTAAGGCAGCCATTTCCACCAATTGTATAACTGTAAATAATTATGCAGTCTTTAGCCCCGCTGAGCTATGGGGACATGCACATGGTTACTTGATTTAAAATAATAAAAGCAAGATTTATGAAACAACAATACAGCCTTGCACTGCTTCTGCAGTTGTTACAAGCTACATGGCAAAAAAAAACAAAAAACATGTTCATTCCAATTCTGCTTGGAGTGTGTCCAAGGATTGAATCTCCCAAATTGCTTCATTTAGCCCTGAGAGAACAAAGCCATCATTAAGGTAAAGAATAAAAAGAGAGTATTGCTGCAGAACTGAATATGACTGTAGGTGAGCTGCATTAAAGTGAAGAGTAGTTTTAGTTAAGAGTAGTTCATTACAAACTTGCTGAAGGTAAACTGTATTATATGTGTACTTGATGTGATTGTATTCAATTGTATTTTTTTATTATTATGAAATTTTATTAATTTTGATAGTTATAAATAACAAAAGAAAAAATCAAATTAAAACAACTCAACTGAATGAAAACATTTACAACTTTTTCAATCACAAAAACAAAACATAACCATGGGTATTGCTCGGCACCCCCCCACCACCACATCCCCCTACTCCACCTACCTCTACCTCTATCCACCCACCATCTCTACCCCCACTCTCTCCTCCCTCCTCATACCACCTCCCTACTTCCCTCAACCTCCCTCCTCAATATTCAATTGTATTCTTGAGGAAACTGTGGGATCAGTTTCTGGATCTCTGATATTTATTATATTTTCTTTGGTTTTATCAGGTTAAATTCTTCCAGCTGAAATTTATACTTGAAGAGAAATCGAACTGAAGGTGAAATTTCCAAGAAGCAGAATTCAATTAAGAGGGGTTATTGTACTGTATTGTATGTATGCGTTAAAATAGATTGCAATTATATTTTGTTTTATTGTTTCATACAATTTCTATATGAACTAAATAAACACTCAGGTTAGATCTTTCTCAGTCTTCTTTCCATCAATAGATGTCACCTGTTCATTCTGTATGTTAACATTCTATTTTGTAATATTTCTCTGCTTACTTAACAGAAGCCTTTCCATTTGGATGGGCATGGATATAAAATGGTACAAAACAATATAAACTCAAAATTGCTATTACATATGTCATCCTTATTGAAAAGTATGCTAAAGCTATAATATTAAAACTTCTTGTTAAATTGAATCCATCAATTTATATATTTGCATTAACAGCTATTTCAACTGTTCTATATGTATAGTCTTTTAATATCTCCTTATATGTTCTTACATTCATTAGCTGTCAGAAGAAATACATGTGAATTTGCATCATTCCATCAGCCTAAGGGTTCATTTGGCTTGCTTTTTTTAATCTTCTCAAATCTTCATTTATTCATCATCTTTACAAAAGAGGGGGGGAGACAGCTGATGAAAACATAATGCTGAAGCCATTCTCATCATAAGAGAGAAAGGAATACTTAGAAAATAATCTATTCTTAGATCAGGGAAAGAATAAATGGTTGATAGCTTTTTAGAAGTCAACAGCTGCTTGAACAGCCTTGCACAATTGTAGCCAGTGTGGGAAGAAGGACAAAGAAAAATATTCTTTGATTTTTATCTATGCAATTTCTTCACTTGCTTCTCATTAGAATCATGGCTCTGATTTTTGACAATGAAATTGAACTAAGAGGAGATCTTGTATAGACATATTTTATAGAGCTGGTAGTCATGTGACCATCTTTATTTTACAGGACAACAGAATTCTCCATTTTGCCTCCGCATCATGAAATATATCAGCTCATTATATCACTGCAAATGCCAGTTCAGAGGAAGAGGAAACTGGCAGAAGTGCCAGGGCCATCCAAGCAGCACAAGTGTCAGCAGGAAAAGTCTGCAGAAATGATAGTGAGAATGTTCTGATGATAACATGTCAAAAGTCCTCTCAAACCAGCCCTGGCTTCAATCCTATGCCATAAATATTCCTAGCACTTTTATTAAATTTCCTCTTTCTTTAGCTTAAACCTATATTTTGGTTTGTCACACCATATAACAGCATCCAGCTGATCTCCATTGAGACCAAAATGGGAGTAACCATCTTCAGGCAAGCAAGCTAGAGCAAACTATGTAAGTTATTGTGATATAGGGCAAACTGGGCCAAAGAAAAGTCTCCAGTTCCATGGACCAGGTTACAAAACAGTTTAAATATATATACAAAGTAAAGACTATAGAGTCATAAATAAATGATGGAGAACACAGATAAATTATACAGGATACTGTACAGTAATAGGTAAGTATGAAATGCAAATTAGAAAACACATTAGAAATAAAAGCATTTTGTTGGGAAGACATCTATTGTGCTATTTTCCTAACAAAAGTACCATTTACAAAGAAAGTTTGTGTCTTCCTGGTTCTGATTGGTGCCACCTCCTAGCTGAATTTATGAAGAATTATTAGGGATACGTATGCAGGATCTACCACATGTTCAGAAGCCTTACACGACCTTCCAATCACAGGTAACTATCATGAATATTGCTAGTTTCTCCCTGTTTTGGAACTGGACTCGACACTTCCAGCTTAGGGTGGAAGGAGAGTTGACAAAAGTAACACAGTGGTCCTGACACACTTTTATCATATTAATCCTTTCTTAGAATTATTAGAAGAAATTAGACTGAATGTTCAAAAAGGAAGCCTTTTTTTTAAAGAAAGAACAGATATCCTTAGATCCATCCATTAGATGGCATTCTCTCTGAAAAAGCATAAAGCTGGACATAAAATATTAAATCCAGTGGGATGTCAATGGCACTATCTAGATGCTGGCAGAAACAGAGTATAAAAGAAAAGTAGAAATTATGGCATAGAAATATTGATTTCTCTCAAGCCAAGAGTTGTACTTATTTTGCAGTAAATATTACTCTAAGAAAGTTTTGTTTCTCACTGACTTTAGAATAAAAAAGGGAACTATCCAATAAACGCCTCCGTTCATCTTGTCCAATTGTAACACTATATGCAATATGTCTCCTAGAGAAATGCATCATTCAGTTACCTGCCTACAGAACAGGAAAAAGATTATTTCATAGCAAAATGCTTCTTGGCCATACATCATTCTTCAATTTAAGTTGCTTTTCCTGGAATTTTTACTTATGGGAAAAAAGCAGGATTGAATTATGTTCAATCTGAAATTGAGATTGAAATGAGAAAATGTTGAAAAACAAATAATGAATGGCAAGCATTTCCAAAACATCTCAGAAACCACATAGTTATTAGAGGGGAAATTCATCTTAAAGCAATGAACTATTTCTTTAATTACAATTATTTTAAACAGGCTGTCAAATTACTACCATTAATGCCACAACCTTGATACTCCTTGCATTTAATTGAAATTCATGTCCAATAATGGACACAAGCACATTTTTTTAATATCAAGCAACATTTTTCTTTGATGGTATTGTACAAAAAAAAATCAGTGATGTCAGCTATTCCCACACAATGATGTTAATTCAGCACTGTCATACTATTTTCATTTAGATTTTCAAAATTTTACCAGTAAAATTTTGATTGAATAGACTGCATGGAAGTATCTCTTCATACTTTCTAGGACAACCCACAATGAAACTTTGTCCTAGTCTTGACTCTCTAGGCAACTGGCTGGTTTCTTGTTTTCCTCACTCCCCGATCTTCTGTCATGATGGAAAGAATGGCTCTTTGCATTACTGCCTGGGGCACAACCAACCAACTTGCTCACCTGCTAAATTCAGCACTAGATTGAGTGTTAATACACCATTAATTCCAACAACATTCCCTTCTGCCAATTAAAGATGCTGAATGGTCATAGCAGAATTTGGAAAAGGAGAATTAGTTTATGTTCCCTTTTCTAGTGTCTAGCATATAATTGCTGACATAATTTGTTTCAATGCTCTAAAAACATAATAGAAAACAGGTTCTATTTGGAGTACTATTATTTAAATCATTAATTTAATTGTTCTCATGTTTTAGTTTTTAAAAAAGTAATTTGCATCCTGTGCTATTCTTAATTCAATAATTCTCATTTGGGAACATGTTCCCAATATTATTAAAGTTACCTAATCAGATGGGCAAAATTTATTTTAACTAAAATTACTATTATGTTTGCAAGTGATTACTAATGTGATCCCTTGAGTAAAAGATGGAATAAGAAATAGCTTTTGCTGTCACTGCTGGCATTCAACATCAATGTGCTGCTTTCTTTTCAAATTCAGAACAGTAATATTTATTGGAAAGTTTTGTCTTTTCTTCTTTACAATTCAATAACTTTTATCTAACAGAGCCTTATTCATTTATGGATTTCACACAGAATAGCCAGTAACAAGTAAGAAAAACAGCAAACTCTTGAAAAAAAATAGAACAGATAAGATAGTTTACAAAAGAACTTATTAAATGAAGGTACTATTTGTTCTTTTGTATTTATTGAAATAATTGCAGTTGCACTGCTGATTTCTTCATTTTCTTGTTCAGAAAATTATAGCCAAGGCCACCAATTTACAGCAAGGGTGGGCAATTAAGTGCTGAACAGATTGCCAAGTCTGAGATTAGGAGATGAAAATTAGTATGAAACCATTTATTCCTTTACACAAATATTCTCCATACAACACTAATCATACAGCAATATATTCCCTATTTTTATTTATGCCTTCCCAGCAATCCACTGCACAATTCTCTACTTTCTAGCTGCTTGTGGTTTATTATTACATGCCATCAAATCAATGTCGAGTTTTTGCAACCACATATATACATTTTCTCCATGAAGATCTGTCCCTAGCCTGGTCCTTCAGCTCTTCTAATTGTGACTCTATCCACTTGCTGTTAATCATCCTCTTCTTCTTTTCATCTTTCCTAGCCTTCATCAGAGAACCTTGTCCAAAGGGCTGGGTTTTCGTACAATGTGGTCAAAGTGGTACAATTTGACCCTGGTCACTTATACTGGGCAGTGTGATGGCTCAGCTGTTAAGACTCTGGGCTTGTCAGCTGGAAAGCTGATAGCCCAGGTTCAAGACCTGAGCACCACATGATGGGGTGAACTCCTTTTACTCGCCCCATCTCCTGTCAACCTAACAGTTCAAAAGCATGCAAACGTGAGTAGATAAATAGGCACCACTTCAGTGGGAAGGTTACTGCATTCTGTAGTTTCATGCTGGCCACATGATGATGGAAATGTCTCTCAAACAATGCAAGGTCCTTTGGTTGAGAATCAGAGATGAGCACTGCCCCTTGAATCAGTCACAACTGGACAGGGGAAATCTTTAGCCCTATTTTATACTTCCAGTGAGACCTCTAGGTTGACCTGTGCTTTTAGCAGTGCAGAATCAGGGTTTTGATCTATGCCAGTGAGTTAATTTGGTACTTAGCAGGGATTACATTGCACGGCTTCTTGATATTAATGGTAATAAGAAGACTAGCATTTTTCTTTCTTGCCAAGCATCTGAACATCTGGCCAGTGGGACAAATGGGCAGCATTATTTGCATATCTTTTGTAAGTGCAATGCATTGGGTTGTAGAGAGGAAAGTAATATTCATGTGTTTCTTTTAAGTCACATTACTGTTTTTAAAACAACAAACACAAGTAAATAATAACAATAGGTGAATTTAAGCAAACTGGAATAAGAAATCTGTATACATCTATAAATAAATAAGTATTAATAGAACAAATTGGGACAGCCACTTCATGGCAGTAACGGGATAAACTTTTCTGAACCTAAAATTTGCCACCAATTAGTGATAATCTGAATTACTGCAGCCCAATTCTGGTGGCCCCACTATTATAATGTAATTGCTGATCTTTCTACATTCAGTCCATTTCCGTTCTGTATGTATTGTACACTGTCATAAGTCATTTGTATCAAATTTCAATCATTGAAGTTTTAAAAGTGCAAGAAAAAATAATATTTGTATACAATTAACCTTTATGTATATGTTTTGTACACCTCTTTTATTACTGCTCGTATCACTGTAGGGAACTTTTACTAACATGTACGTTCTGTGTAAGTATTTCAAGGAAGAACTGAATGGCAAAAAGCAAGGATGTATAGTATCTATTTGTCTAATAGCTCAGAAAGTGCAAATTAGTTCAGCTAGCTTAATACAAATCAAATTACCTTCTTCAGCATACCTGTTTAATACACCTTCATATCTGATGCTGAGCCCATCCCAGGACCATGATGTTAGCTCTACAGCTTCTCAATAGGTCTTCATAACCCAACAGAGAAAGACACTGCAATATGCAGGGACCACAGATTCAAGATGAGAGTTGTCATTTGGTGGACAAGGAAAAAAACCAAACGTTGGAGAAAGAAGAGAACTATTATTTAATATTAAATTTACAATTACCTATTGTATTCAAAAAAGAAAAAAATGATATAAATGTAAGAGAATTCTCATAGTTAATGTGCAAAGTAATTTTTCAGTATGCTAAATAATGAGCATGCAAGCATAAGTAAGCAAAGTTCATTTTATCCAAGGATTTAACTAAGAATAAAATGTAAGAAAACGAAACAAAATTGCAGCTAGGTGCCAGTCCTAACTGCAAAAGATCCCCAAGAAATGTAAGGCTATATTTGCTTAATTTAAGCCGGAATTAGTTGGTAATATGAGGATGAATGAATGGAATTTAATTATAGTCTAGCAGAGAATACAATAAAATAGAATAGAGATAATTCAACTTTGTGCTCAACAGATGAAAAAGATTAATGTGGCTGATGATTTCTTATCTAAAGAGTTTCAAATATTAATGATATTTTTTAGCAATGGCCTGCTTTGATTGATACAGTTTTTTGTTAATAAGAGAAAAGAGTTCATTAAATGATTCACTTTGATTTAATTCAAGCTTCTTTAGAAACATTTAGCTATTGAAATATGGCAATTATTTCCTCATTCTTACCTGGCATGTGAGCTACTCTGGCATGGCAAACCCTGTCAAGTATACAGAGGAGAAGCTACAGCTTGTATGATAATGGCTGTAACTAGGGTGAGAATTACAACAGATTACTTATCTGTTGAAGCCATATGACAAATCATGTGTTCTGTGCTTCATTCCTTTGCCTGGCAAACCCAAAGGTGTGTCATTCCACACTGACATGGTAATTGTTTCCATCAAGAGCACACTGACAAAGATTCATACCAAGACCAATGAAACTGGGTTTTGCATTCCCCCTTCTGAATTTATCCCAAGGTCTCTTGAGGGCCTGTTGACAAAAAGCAGTGAATGTGTCCACTGTTTCCTCCATCTCTGGGGATGCTGCATTAGGAAGACAAATGACTAATTCACCACAGCCAAATGTTGCACATTTCATGATTAAATACATGCTTCCCCAGACTTGGCTTTGCTTGTTTCCCTTACAATGTGCATGTTATATTCTCCTTATTACTATTATTTTGCATTGCTACATAACTATACTCTAAAATGCTGAAAGAATTTATCCAGAGCATAACTCTCTTTCCAAGCATGAATCAAAATGGACTCAGGTCAGAAATGTTATCCCAGTGCTCTGCAGAAATATTTAGCTAGGATACTTATTCAAATATATAACTGTGTGGTGATTTTTTAAAAATCCAGGTTATATTCAGTCATTTGCTTAACCATGGAACATGGTTCAAATATCTGGACAGAATAAAATTCTGTGTTTTAACATGTACTTGGATGGCTATATTATTGTGACAAAGGCTTGCTTTGCTATAATTAACCAGGTCAAAAGGTCCTGAGCAGCCTTGCACATGTTGATGCTAATGTGTGAAAGAAATAGCATCTGATGAGGAATATCCATAGTATAAATGCTAAATTCCAGTAATAGCTCTCATGAGCACAATAGCACAGTGTACTGCTGTCCTATGCACACAACCTTCATCAGAAAAGAAAGCTTGCAGCCATCAACACATAAAGCCAGATGTTCTATACTCCACAAGGCACAGATAAGCAAGAGGTGAACAATAGCTTATCACATGGTTGTTTCATCTGGACCATTTTAACTACCCTCCATGGATCAATTTATTATTGTTTAAAGTTGTTTTAAGTATCTGTTGGTGGCAGACTTTCCTCCTATTCCATTTCTAGTATTGTAATCAAGTTGTTAGGAAAGTTAACCATCCTTGCTGTTAAGTACAATGTAAGCACATACAGGAACACAAGCATGAATGTTTGCTAAAGGGAAGACACGAATGCAAGTACTACTTTATCCATGCTCTATTAATGTTTAAATTAACCTACTGCAATTTGTTCTTCCCATTTGAAGATTTATCAAAAATTTCACTTAGCCCCCAAATGCAATCACTGAATTACCACTGAATTACCATTAGCCTTGATTAATATAATGTCCTCTAAATAAAATGTTCTTCTTAAGGAGAATTGCTTGGCTTTAATCATATGATCTTTTTGCCACCAAGTACAAATATTTAATTGGCAATTTCAGCATGGAAATTGACCTGGCTATTTAAGTTTAAATGCCTTGCTGAAATCTTCATATTTATTCTTCCCCTGTTCACAAGGTTTCTTTCTGTTTTACTGTTCTTTCATTTCTGTTGTATGTTGGATAGATTTCCTATTTTCTCAAACTTCTCCTGATAGTTTTATTGAAAAACAGTTTTAAGATCTTTTAGAAACAGACAACAGCATCTAAAGTTAAGACCAGCATTTAAACCCTATAATCAAATTCTTCCCTCATAGGGCTTCTCTATTTATGATGTTTGAAGTAAATTAGCATCCATTTTCTGAACTCAGTAGGATAGCACAAATCCTGTATCCCTTTTCCATTGCCTCTCCATTCAAATTCTCAGCATCTAAAGCAGCTTTCTTTGAGAATCAGATTTCTTCTATTTCCATTTTAAAGTTTTCCAAACACCCTCAGAAAAATTCTTTTCTTTTACAGTTTCTGTGGCTTTACCTTAATAATATCAACGAGACTGGCAAATCAGTTGGAAAGTGATGCTGGTTTTCCCTCCATATTTCATATAATTCTCATTCTTTAAGGACCTATAAGCTCCCATTATTTGTTAGAGACTGTGAAACCTGGCACACATCAATTATCACTGGTGCAACTGAACATACTTCTGACCATTGCATGGTGGAAGCTGCAAAGACGAGAATAATCCTTTTTGGGGGGGAGGGGGGACTCTAAAATAAACATTTTTTTTCTCTATGTCCCTGAGAGATAAGATGAAACCTGAGTCCCGTATGCCTATGTGGTCCTTCACATTTTCATTGGAAGGAGCAGCTGACCAGGTTTGCTCTCAGTCCATCCAGGAACTGAATGAAGAGCTGAAATTTAGAAATCTTTGGAAAAAGGTCTTTTGGCCTTAAGTATGTCAAGAGTGCTTTGAAGGCACAACAGCAGAACTCGGTGATAGACAAATACATTTATTCATTCATTTATTTATTTCAGCCAGCAAATCTCCCAGAACAAAACCTGCTCTTACCATCTAAAAAGACAAGTTGTAAATAATAATAATAATAATAATAATAATAATAACAATGAGGAAACGGAAGTAGAAAATTGAGGCAGCCTCTACCTTAGAATTCTATCACACTAAGAGTCTTGGGGAATAAAAATAGAGTCAGAAAGAGATAAAAACAGACATATCAATGCAGAGAGAGACAGACATATGTACTTACATGAGGCCCAGTATCACTTGGATCATTGCCTCTTGCAAGTGCTAACTATCGCTGCCAAGAAGTCTCCCCCTCCCCACATTTGTTTGGAGATCACATTTAACTTCTTACCAGAACTTTCTTAAAAGGATACCCATCCTCTGTGGTCAAGCATATCAACCCAATGGCAAGCTTTCAGTCACAGCGAAAGTATATTTGCTTTGCTATTACTATTTAAGTTTGCATGGAAAGAAATAGATTTCAGCTCAATCCTAACAGGACTGAGTGGTTTGAGTGCTTTGATTAAATAAAAGTGTGTAGATGTGTTGCTTTGCAAACCAAAATGGAACCTTATCAAAATGAAATATCCTTTCAAAAGTTCACACAGCCCTGCTACTTATTACACCAAGATTTCTTTTGGGGGGGGATCTTCTCATCTCAATTGTCTTCACTTCTCAATCCCTGCTCTTTTTTTTTTTTTATAATTTTTTTTAATTAAATTTTTTAAAAACTTTTAACAATTATAACGTAATAACATATTGATTCAACTGAGAACAAACAAATTACATATTAAAAAAAAAAAAAAAACCATACAAATAGCTGCTCGGAACCCCCCTCCACAAGACCCTCCAACAACCCACTTCTCTTAAACTTTCGTTCCTCCTCCTCAACATCTAAAGCGCTAACTAAAATTCTCCCGAGCATCCTACAAAAATTATCTAGTCCCTTAAACCCCCAACTACAGTTGAAAAAAAATAAACTAATATATATTATCTCCCTCCCCCCTCCCCCCACAGGCTTCCCAGAATGAATACAGGGTAAAAAAACGCAAGAAACCCCACTAAACTACTATATTAAACTATTTATCCATATATCAAATCTAATTCTTTCAACTGATATTTCTTTTGCATATAATCAATCCATTTCTTCCAGTCCATCAAAAACGTTTCATTTGAGTGGTTCTTCAGGTATGCCGAAATCTTGGCCATCTCAACAAGATGGGTAACTTTTAACGTCCATTCTTCAATAGATGGTATTTCAGATGACTTCCAATATTGTCCCACCAACAGTCTTGCAGCCGTAGTCAAGTTCAAAATCAATTTAGTCTCTATGGTGGAACAGTCCTTTGTAATACCCAACAAAAACAACTGTGGTACAAACTCAATACGCTTTTTCAAGATATTTTGAAGAATCCACCATATTTTTATCCAAAAAGCCTTAATTTTTTTACAAGACCACCAAATGTGAAAATAAGTAGCGTCCATAGAATCACATCTCCAACATTTGGGTTGCAAGTTTGGATACATAAACGATAATTTTTTTGGATCTAAGTGCCATCTGTAAAATATTTTGTAAAAATTTTCTCTTAAGTGCTGAGCTTGTGTAAATTTGACATTTTTCACCCATATTCTTTTCCAAGTTTCCATCATAATTGGGTGTCCGAAATTACCTTCCCACTTAATCATACAATCTTTAATTAGTTCAGTTCCAGAATCAATTTCAATTAAAGCATCATATATTCTTCTAATATGCATCATTCTTTGATCTCTAATTTGTATAATTAATTTTTCATCATCCTTTAAGGAAAAACCCATCTTGACATCTTTTTGCCATCTGGCTTGAAGTTGTGCATGATAATACCAATTATGAGCTATACCTTCCTCCCTTAATCTGTCTAATGATTTCAGTTCTAGGCTATTCCCCTCTTTATTTAAAAGTTTATCATAGGGCACCACGTCTTGAATTTGTTGTATACCTACACTCTGTATTGCGTGCCTGGGAACTGTCCATAAAGGAATTTTGCCATTTAACTTATAATAATACTTTTTCCAGACACGCAACACAGAGTTTCTTATTATATGCTCTTTAAAACCCCTATCCAGTTTTTTATCATAAACTAAGTACGCGTGGAACCCGTATACTAACCCATATCCTTCTATATTTAATATTCTTTCATTTGTTAAGTTAATCCAATCACTTATTGCCACTAGAACTGCTGCATCATAATATAATTTAAAATTAGGCACTTTCAAACCACCTCTCTCTCTTGTGTCTTGAATAATTTTAAATTTGACCCTTGGTTTCTTACCATCCCAGATAAATTTGTTTATACCTTTCTGCCATTCATCAAGATTTCCATCCTTTTTAAGTATTGGTAACATTTGAAATAAAAATAAGAATTTCGGCAATACATTCATTTTAATAGCGGCTATTCTGCCCAACATAGATAATTGTAATTTTTTCCAATTCTCCAATTCTTTTTGTACTTTACACCATAAGAGTTCATAATTATTCTTATATAATTTGCCATTTGAAGCTTCTATATAAATTCCTAAATATTTAACTTTTTTAACTATCTCGCATCCCGTTATTCTTTCCAAATCTTGTTTTAATTTATTATCAAAATTTTTAACCAACATCTTTGTCTTGGATAAATTTAATTTGAAACCTGAAACTTTTCCATAATTTCGAATAATTTCCATCAAACTCTGAGCCGATTGTACTGGCTGAGTTAGTGTCACAAGTAAATCATCTGCAAAGGCACATAATCTATAATCATGTTGTCTAATTTGTACCCCCCTTAATTCCTCTGATGCTCTAATCCTATTCAATAGTACCTCTAAAGTTAAAACAAACAACAAAGGGGATAAGGGGCAACCCTGCCTAGTACCCTTTTCTATATTAAATGAATCTGTTAATTGTCCATTCACTATGATCTGTCCTGTTTGTTTCTGATATATAGCTGATATAGAGTTAATAAACTGGTCCCCCATTCCCATCCTTACCACAAGCCTTTGCAGAAATGTCCAATTCAATCTATCAAAAGCTTTTTCTGCATCTAAAAACATTAAGACAGCCGGTACTTGAATATGTTTATCCAAATATTCCAATATGTTAACAAGTTGTCTAACATTGGTTTTCATCTGTCTCCCTTGTAAAAAACCAGTTTGATCCGGGTGAATCCTCTGTGTCACCCCTTAGGTTTTGGGGAAGTAGATCTATCAACCATCAATATATTCTCAAAAAAAATCCTTCGCTTTAGCAACAGTAAACAAACGGTATCTTTTATTTTTAAAAAGTAAAGAAAGTCCAGTTGGTACCTCCCATCTATATTGTATTTCTCTTCTTTTAAGCTCCTCCGTCAAAAAGGCATAATCTTTCCTTGATCTCAACATCTTAGGAGGTATCTCTTTCAAAACCTGTACTTCCTGACCAGCAACACTCAATTGTTTATTATAAGCTATAGAAAGAACCCAATTTCTATATTTTCTTGTATTAAAGTATATCACAATGTATCTAGGCAAATTCCTTTGTACAGCAATACGTGAGTTCATTCTAAACAATCGTTCAATCTGCCAGGCCACATTCTCAACTGAGTCATCCAAAAATTTTGCTAAAGCTTCAGAAAAAATTTTTCTTAAGTCCTCTTGGTTTTCATTTAATACATCTCTAAATCCCCTAATTCTAACCGCAAACTGCATCTGATGATATTGTGTCAAAGTAGCTTGATCTTGTACATCACTTCTAATTTCTTCTAATTTTTCTTCAAAATGCTGCTCAGCATTTTCTAATTTCTCTTCAACAGCAATAGTATAGTCCCAGACACCTTTAATAGCGTCTACAATATCTTCTCTCATCTCCTGATTAGAGGCTTCTATCATAGCTTTAAAGTCTTTTTTCTGCTCTGCCATCTTTTCCTCTATTTTCACATCAAATTTATCTTCCAGTTTATCAAACCTATCATTAAATAAGGATATTACATCTGTTAAAGCAGACTGTAAATCTTTCACTGTAAGCATTTGTGAAACAGACTGTGCAGGCTCTTGAGATTCTAAAGGAGCAGACTGTGATTTAACTAGCTGTCCTGGAGAGGGCATAGCCGCCTTAGCAGCTGCCTTTTGTCTTGTAGTCATAATTGAGGAAGAGAAAGGAGAACTAAAAAAAAAAATTTTTTTTTCCACTTCCGCCCTTCTCAATTTCTTTTAAAATCCAATTAAATTATAGTTGATTAAATAAATCAATAAATAAATCAAGTCCAAATAGTTTCTCAAACATCTCTTCAAAAGAAAAAGAAAAAATTCAGTTTCATTTTCTCAGCGGAGTAAACACTTTCATTTTTCACTTTCACTCAGTAGAAAGAGCAAGCGCCATCTTAAAAGGATTATGTTGATTCAGAAAAATTTGTAGATACAAAGGCAGAAACAAAGTAAGAAAATACTTGCGATATTCAAAAGACTCCTGTATCCATTCCGTCTGCATAAAGTCCTTATTATTCTCCTTTAAAAGCAGAGGCGGTCGCGACGTCTAATTCTGTCAGCAGACAGAAGCGTCTCTGAGCAGGAGCGTTTCAAGTGCCTGGGGAGCACACCTTCTCTGCCCCTGAAAATTTTTTCCAGGGGTCTTAGAAGGGCTCAACCCGGCTCTTGATGCTCTACTCCCCTTCTTTGCCCGAAGGGGAGTTTTTTCGCCGCAACAAACAGCTGGTGAGCGCTGTTGTTAGCGGCTTTACTAACTCAGAGAACGGAGCCTCACGTTAGAGACTCCAGCGACGCCGGCGGAGCCACCGGAAGCCAATCCCTGCTCTTATTAGGAAATTTTAGATGAAAATAACTGCCAGTCCCAATATAAAAACAACAACATGGGATTCTTTTCTTATTTGCTAGTCATATCTATTATCATCTTATAGGCTATTTACTCAACTTATCCTTAAAAGTAACAGCACAATCAGCATATTGGAAGCATACTCACTATGTCTGAACAAGTTCTAGAGACAGTTCTGAAACCAAGATACACTATGGGTGTATTTAACTGAGGAAAATGCCATTATGTTATTGTCGTTGAAAAGTAACAGAACTAAATTAAAAATAATTTCCACTTTTAAAATTCTGTTTCTATGGAAATATGAATAACTGCCATTCCTGCAGAGCTTGTTACCATGGCTATTTCAAATAATTCCAGGGTACTAATGCCCTTCAACCTAAACTGATACTTTTTCCCCCATTTGCCATTCACTGAAATCATAGTTCCCCTATCCAGGATGCTGAAAAGGACACGGGGAGAAATATTATGTGTGCTGCTTGAGTTCTGTTTGAAACTCTATTTCCCCGCTGACTTATCCCCAAATATATAGGAAAAAAACTCTCTTAGCTGACAGAACTGTCTCCAGTTAGTGACAAACAGTTGCTGTACAGCCATTCAAACCCCAAAAACATGATTTTGAATTTTGACATCCCAAAGGAAATGGGTTCGTAGCTTCCATTGCTTACAACTCACCCATAGATTCTAAGACAATTTGGTAAAAATTGAGATTTCGTATCCTAATAACATAAATGTCCCTTGGAAAAGGCATTTATAAAGTGCTTTTAGTTTTTCCACATGGGGCCTTGCAGGGCTTATGTAATGGAAAGGAGGGCTAGGCATGATTGAGAGAAACCATTCTGGAGTTAGGAGGCAACACTGAGATCATCATAGAGGGGGCCCAGAAGGTAACTTTGGGATTTGGGAATAAATGGGAAGAAGTGTTTCTTCAGATATTATAGTATCAAAATGTGATGTGCTTTTATAAGTTAATAATATATGAAATTGCGGTCAGAAATTTGTCAGTACAAAATCATAAAACACTGGTATAATAATAATAATAATAATAATAATAATAATAATAATAATAATAATAATAATAATAATAATAATAATAATAATAATGCCTAATTTAAGCTCCTTACTTTTTTTCCTTATATGCTCTTCCATTTAAACTCATTCTTGCCAGGATCATTTGGTTTCGTGAGTCATTCCAATCTATTTGGTGTGTGTGTTTCTTATTCTTTTTCAGTTGATCTGTTTTGAATACATTATGGTATGGATCACATGAGCTGATAGAGCCTGCAAATTAGAAACTGTGGATTAGTGCATCAACTCAGCTGCCAACCAAGCAGAATATATTGTTCACCTGAACGTGCAAGTTTATTTAAATTCCATTTGCAAAATAATAAAACAACCGAATGACTTGCAAAAGCATTACAAAAACAAAGATCATTCTGATGCATGAAACGAAGCAGAACTGCAAAAGAGAGAGATGCACAAAATATGGCAAATAATAATAAGATCAAACAGATACATGCCACAATAAAAGCAATTCCAATGAAATCAAAGTCAAACAAGCCTGACAAGGAGGTTGTAGACTTGTAAAGTTCCCCTAAACAGGGCTCTTCCCTATATGTCCCTCCCTCCCTGTGCTCGGCCAAACATAGTAATCCTCAACCTACTGTTTCTAACAATCTTTTGTGTCTGGTCCACTTGCTATGGCTGAGCCAGTCTCTCTTCTTTCTCTGAAAGTCTAAATGCACAGGGCCAGGCAGTCAAAGGAGGAAAAGCAGAACAATGCAGGAGATAACAATAGCTGCTGCTATTGAAAGGAAAGAAAGAACAAGTCATCTTCTCTGCAGGCTTCACTGAGAAACATGGAAGAGGCACACTGTCCTGCCTAGTTGATGCATTGTGTGTGACTAACTAGCAGTGACCATGGGCCAGGGGTCTTCAAACTTGGCCCTTTTATGATTTGTGGACTTCAACTCCCAGAATTCCTCAGCCAGGCACACTGGCTGAGGAATTCTGGGAGTTGAAGTCCACAAGTCATAAAAGGGCCACGTTTGAAGACCCCTGCCATGGGCTCTATGGCGCTTAAATCTGACCAAATGTGCTACTGCCTTATTGTTCAGGCCAGATGATTTCCTCCTACCTATTAAGAGGGGTTACAAGAGGAATTGAGAAGCTTGTTACCCTGGCCCTCCATAAATTCTGGAGGTGGGGAAAGAGGAGTGGAGGCTGATAGTGACTCCAACTCTCATCCCATCATGTTTGTTACCTGCCGTCTCTGGAGAGAGTGAGAAAAATGGGAGAGAATAGTAGTCACTTGAGAGTGGGGACAGATGGGGCAGTAGATCTGATCTAGCTAGCACTGTGTATTTCAACTTTTCAAAAAGCTTTTTGACAAAGCCTTTCACCAAATATTCTTGAGTATACTTGGGAATTATGGGTTATGAGAATAGGTCCTCCTTTTACAAAATAACTAGAGTGAAGAGAGAAAATATATAAAGACTTAACAACTACTTCTAGAAGTTGGCAGATTTTCAGAGTGATAGATTTTTTGTTGTTGTTCTGTTTTCTTTGTGAACTGAAATATAGGGCAATTGCTACAGCAGTTAATGTAAACTGTAGAGGACAAAGCAAGAAAAATAGCATTTCAAAAATAAAAGAAGTTTCTGTCTTTATGCCAGGGGGAATATAGCTCTCTAAAAAAAGAAATTTGTTTTCTTTTTTCAAAATATAAAAGCAACATGTACTTAGATTTTTTCCAATTTATTTTTTTTAAAACATAATTTTATTTACAGTTTTAAAAACAAAAGTAAAAATGGCCACAAACCAAATTAAAATAAGGAGAAAAAAAGGAAGTCATAGAAGAGAAAGCTAACTTGCAAAAAGAAACAGAAAAGAAAAAAGATAGAAGAAAAATAAAAAAGAAAGGAAAATATATGACAAAGTGGCTTTTAATTTTCTTTACAGCATTTATAAACACAATTGCACATTTGCCATTCATTCCTAAATTAACATCACGATTCTCTTTCTATAATCTATCCTGTCTGTCAAAACAATAGACCATAAATTCATTTTTTCTGTTTTATGCATTTTTGAGATGATTGGCTATATAAACATGATAAACAAATATATAAATGAATTCCATAAGGTGTTTCCAATCACCAACATAGATATTGTCTTTTCTCTAATCAAACAGGTCAATTTTGTGATTTCAAGAAATTCTATCGCCAACAATTCCTCCACTGCAAGCATTGCCAAATCTTTCCCTCTTTGTGCAAACAATAATCGCACTGTGGTTATCATATATAAAAACAAAAAGTATCCTTCCCCCTCTCCCCCCCCCCCATTTAACCATCAGTCCCAAAAAGGAAAGTTCTGGTTTCAGTTGTAGCAAGTTTCTATCCACTCTATTTCTTTTAGATAAATCTTTAATTTGTAGTACAGATTCTTTAGGTATTTCATTTGTCTGCACACACAACAGTTTTTACATTTTGTTTTGCAAAGATTCACTTCACCGTGTTAATCTAGGGATACTCCAAACTGGTTGGTTATTATGCCCACATTCTCTAACTACTTCAGCATTCACTATAATTATAATGTTAAGAATGAATGCTTCTCCCTTATTGCTTGTTATGCTCTCTTATGAAATAAAAGAAACCATCCTTGTTGAGAATGTAAGTTTAAGGTTAAAATAGCCAACTATTGCTCTCCTTTTCTCTTCTTTTTTATGGTTCTTGACTGTTACATATGATTGCTTCACTCTTTGCAATTTGCAATATATAACCTTTAGGTAAGGTTGCTTTTATTATTACTATTAGTAGTAGTAGTAGTGGCTTAAGGAAGTACTCCATGCACAGAAATTTGCATATTTTTGTCTGTGCATTATCCCCAAACAAACAGAACAAAACATTCATCCCAAATGTGTGCCTCCTATCAATGAGAGGGGAAAAAAATAAATCGTTTACCAGGCAATTATTGTATATGTATAGTTTTCAAGTAGCAGTACACAAGTATGGTGTGTTCAACATTCCTCTATATAGTGAGAAATTGATTAGACATCCACATCAAATTAAAAATCCAAAAATGGTCTCACTGTTCACTGTTCAGTAATATGCACATCATGGTATAAATACCTTCTCAGTGAATGGTGGACTATATTTTCCGTTCTGCCGTATCTGGATCCCATGCAATCTATCTGACACAGAGAGATTTCACTGCAGAGATTGTTTTTTAAACAAACCTAAGAACTCAGTGGTGTGTGTTTGTGTGTGTGAAACCACCTCCTTTTGCAATTTAAATACTTAGGAAGTTACTGTACCATAAAAGTGTAAAATCACAAATAGCTTTTATAGTTGGCTGTAGATTAGATGTCAAAAGAAAGTTTCAGATTGCTTTGACTGTATCTGCTATGACCTTTATATCTCTTACAGTATTTCTGTTGAAGGATTTTTAAGGGGCTTATAATTCAATGTCAGAGCAAAACTGTGCCTTAAAAATGTTAACAATTAAACAATAATTCAGAGATTTTGGATGTAAGTACCCTCTGTGTGAGCAGATTAAGAGAATATTGTCTATGTAATTCAGAGGAAAGCCAATTAAGCCTACTCTATAATGAGGAATAATATTCCCTCACACCCGCCAACAAAACCAATCAACATAATATATTACAGAGTGATGGGCTTTCTGTTGTTTGTATTATGGGAATGATTCAGCACAATAAATTATGTAAGCATAATCAACATTTGTTAATATGATATCAAAGGACAGTGTTCCTCTTACACACAGATTCACACTGCATATGAGTCTAAACAGGACCTCTAATTCTGAATTTATCACCTGCACAATTCAATTGATACTATGGTTTTATGACTATATAGAGAAAGACTTTGATATCTCAGTAAATGTCCATGTTCATTGTCCCAAATGCGCCTAATGCCAAGGTGCCACTACTGCCAACCCGGCAATCTTAAATACCTTTAAATTAGGCCATTTTGTCTTGTTGACAAATAAGAGTTTAATTTAAGCCAGGACTTAAATTTAGCTACCCTTTTCGGTTCCAAGGCCTTATGCTACCATGTATTATTTACACACATTCCACTTCTCTCAGTAGCTCCATGGCAAAGCATTGATCTGAAATTAGATTATTTTGGAAGTTGGGCGATGGAAATTTCCACTAGCTGTACAAACAATTTTCTTTCACACATATTTTGAGCCATATTTTTGTTAGTATTATAGAAAATGGCAGAACCTAACAGTCCTTGGCTTATATCATTGGAAATAAAAGTTCATGGGTATATGTGCAAGTCATCTGATGAATTAAACTTGGAGACTTTGTTTTAAAAATAATTATATTACAACATTCATAAAAGTATGGATAGTGCTGTAACCAGTGCTTTTTTTGTAAAAAAAAAAAAAAAAGGTGCTGGAACTCACACATGTCATACAACCCGCCTTGCCTACCCAACAAGGTTCCATCCCAAAAAGGTGCCGGAACTCCGTTCTGGACGTTCTATGAGAAAAAAAGCCCTGGCTGTAACACTACATTTGTGACTACATATATATCCAGGAAATGCAGATCGGAAATATTGGCTTTAAATTCAAACTGAACAAACCACTCTCTATTTCTACAAGGGTGCTTTTTATGAGGTTTGAAAAAAGGTAGATTTCTTTAGCAATGTGGTTTGGGCAATGGGGACAGCATGATTCAATACGTGGAAAAGGCCATCTGCTTTGCCTTCATGAAACAATTCAGGTGGCTTCACTTGCTTCCAGACTGTGCAATGGGAGAAGACTTCTCTTATCCTTTTCTGCCAGCACTGGCCAAAGTGTGTTCAAGCTGAGAACCTTCAAGATTATTTGAAGTGGCTGCCAGCATTGTCCAAGCTGGAAGACCATCAATGCATATGGATATTCTAGCCAAGCCATCTGGCATATGGTGCAGGATGTGTTCAGGACCATAGTGGATCAGCTTAGCCTGAAATAATTCTGAGACCTGCAGTGTTTGTCAAAAGCTCTCTGACCACAGAGATGTTTCTTACCTTGTAATGGTGCTAGGCACTACCGGACAGAGTCTGCTGCACCTGAACCTCCAGACTTGCAGAGGGTTTTAGTAAGCATCAGGGGCACATTCCACAATTCTCCTGAACTATGCATATAGTTTAGATGTTTAATTTAAATGTTATAAAGAAAACAGAGATATTTGCAGCAATGAAGATATGTTTCATTTCAATCCAGCTTCCAATTAAGCCCCTCTCCCTTGCAGCAGCTTGGCAAACATCAAACAAGCCCCATACGTCTGAGAGTTAAGCAAGGTGACTATATACTGTTTGTGTGTGTGTGTGTGTGTGTGTGTGTGTGTGTGTGTGTGTGTGTGTGTGTGAGAGAGAGAGAGAGAGAGAGAGAGAGAGAGAGAGAGAGAGAGAGAGAGTGAATTTCCAATTTATTATCTCAGATTCCATATTGCCTAACCCTATAACCTCAAGATGGCTTTTTTATTAGGCTACTATCTGCAGCAACTGCTCCATGCTTTTACCACTGTGCTATTACTAAAATTAAATATCCTATAATGTTTACATGTTACCCAAGTGAATGATTATTATTACAACAACCATGCATATGCGGCAGGCATTTTTTCCTATGAAAGTTACTATAATGGCCCACAATCATAGGGCATTTTTCCTTATAAATACACAGGATAATCCCTATACTAAAAAAAGTACTAAGTAATTCTTTACTATATAACAGAATTTGGTTAATTTTACACTACATTATGATTTTCTGTATCAGTGATAGTGGTACATAATCTACTCGGTATTACTGAAAATAATTTGTATTAAAATGGGTAATTTGATGTCATTACAGAAGTATTGCAATTGTTTTATAAAATTGCTGAATTAACATGAATGAAGAATCCTATCTTTAACAAGCAGATGGCAAAAAGAAGCTGTAAATTCTGTTACATCTTATTGAAAACTGCTTCATAAACATAACTGAATACCATATGCTGAATACAGAAATTTTACACTCACACCCATACTTACTTTGGAGACATACATGGTACAGACACATGCCTGCACTCAATAAAGGGAAAGGGGAACTGCTGTATGTGGAGGGGAAAATAGGGAGAAGAGACAAAATACGTTTTTTACTCCAGACTGGACAAATGAGGCTATGGGAGTTCTGTTCCAGTACCTGGAAGTTGTACAAGCTGGATAGGATGGAAGTGACTCTAAATCAGGGGTTCTCAACCTTGACAACTTTAAGACTTGTGGACTTCAACTCCCAGAATTCCTCAGCCAGCAAAGTCTTAAAGTTGCTAAGGTTGAGAATCCCTGCTCTAAATCAATCCTACCAAAACTGAGTGGCTATAGAAATTAAGGCTCCCTAAAGACTAAGAGACCCTCTTAGTCTCATAGGTCTTACTCAAAGAGCAGGTAGCACCAGTGACCCTTCCTTGACATTCCTTCAGTCATTCACTTATGCCCTAATCACCTCAAGACAATCCTGAGTTTGGGAGCCTTTGCTCACAGTCACTCGTGCGCTCATGACTTCTCATCCCAACTACTGCAATCTGCTCTACAAGTGGCTCCCCCTGAAGAACATTCAGCAGCTTCAACTGGCCCAGAATGTGGTTGTATGAGTAGTAAAAGGTGTCAGGTATTTGCCACATGTAGCACTACCTTTTCATGAGTTCCATTGGGTTGCTAGTGGGTTTTGGGTGCGATTCAAAGTGTTGCTTATCATCTTTAAAGCCTTTCATGGCTTGGGTCTTGGTTACCTATCATCTGCCAGTTATTACTACATATCTGATTTGGCCAAGGAGGCTGGGCATGCTGCAGATCTTGTCAGTCAAGGAATATTGGCTGGCAGAACCAGGAGACATGCTTTCTCTGCCATAGCCCCTGCTTTCTGGAATGCTCCCCCTTCAGATATCTGGATCACCCCTACCCTGTTGGCCTTTCACAAGGCCTTGAAATCTTGGTTGGTGAACTTGAGCCTGCCCCCTCCCAAGTATGTTAAGGGTCCTATTTCCTGTGTTAACTGTATTAACATCCATAGTTACAGGTTTTCGTAGTGCCACATATATTTTATACTATTTTAATTAGCAGCAACAGCCGTTAGATTTATATACCACTCCATAGTGCTTTAGCCCTCTCTAAGCAGGTTTACAGAGTCAGCATATTTCCCCCAACAATCTGGGTCCTCATTTTATTGACCTCAGAATGATGGAAGGCTGAGTCAACCTTGAGCCTGTCAGGGTTGAACTCCTGGCAGTGAGCAGAATCAGCCTGCAATACCACATTCTAATCATTGTGCCACCACAGCTCTATCGTTTTAATAATTTACAACTGTTTTTATGTTTTATGATGTATGCTGTCCAGAGTCAGTTGATGAGATGGGCAGCTATGGAAATCAAATAAATAAATAACTCGACTGCTGTAGAGCTTTGGATACTAAAATGGCAGCTTATAAATTAAACAAACAAACAAACAAACAAACCACTCTACATGGGGCTGCCCTCAAAAAACACTGGTCCAGAATGTGGTAGATTATGGTGGGAAAGATTATAAAAAATATTATTTCTTCCTCTTTTAATTATTATTCCACTGTGATGAAGCTGACCTTCACTGTTTAAAACAAGTAAATACAAATTAAGTCAGTATCATGGAAACAAAACACAACTGACTTTGGGGTAACACTGTAATTACCCTCATAGCAGCTATACAATCTGGAATGAAGTCTACTTCATGCTATTGTGCTAAAAGTGTTAGTGACCATCTTTAAAGTGCTCCATGGCATCGGACCCGGATATTTACAGGACCGCCTTCTGCCAGCAAATACCTCCCGCCGTTTGGTACGCTCCCACAGAGTGGGTCTCCTCAAGGTGCCGTCGGCCAGACAATGTCGGCTGGTGACCCCCAGGGAGAGAGCCTTCTCTGTGGGAGCTCCAACGCTTTGGAACGAGCTCCCCCCAAACTCCGTACGATGACAGAATTGCGTTCCTTCCGTCGAGAATTAAAAACACATCTTTTTCGACAAGCCGGCCTGGGATAGGAGCTCCAGTACCAACAAGGTTATAATTGTTTTAGGGGATCGAGCTTTTAAGATAATGTATTGGGTTTTAAATGTTTCTGGGCCAAATTGTTTAATCTATTTTTAATCATTTTACTTTTTGTATGTTGATGTTTTTAATTGGGCTGTACACCGCCCCGAGTCCTTCGGGAGGGGGGCGGTATAGAAATAGCACAAATAAATAAATAAATAAATAAATAAATAAATAAATAAATAAATAAATAAACAGCAATCTTTTTAGTTTTCAGATCTGCCATCCCTTCCTTGTCATAGTAGTGATTTGACAACCAAAGTTGGAAGGAACCAGATTCCAATCCCCTTTTTAGCCGAGTGACTTCTTGGGCCATTCTCCAGCTCTCAGCGTCATCTTTCCTAGGGCTGGAGGAATAATAATGGAGGGAAGACTGTGTATGTCCTTGAACAAAAAGTGGAATAAAATTGAAATGAATAAAATAATAAATCTCAAAACATCTTGGAGTGCTACCATTCATATTCCCTTCAAATGGCTCCTCCATTTTTTTCACTATGAGAAAGTTTTTAATTGTTCCCTCTTAGCACCCAAGCTATAATACTGAACTTTTAAAGTTTTTGAAACTAAAATAAACACACATTATTTCCCATTTATTCCTGTCCCTACTTTGGCTTGTACTTCTAAATTATTGACAATTTGTCTAATGGAAATCCCTCTTACATTAAAAGAGGAATTTGGAGTTTCTTGAGCAACGTAATCAGGGGGCCCATAGTTCTGCTCCACTGTCTCCACTTTGTTCAGAGTATGAATAGGTAATTATCTAGACCAGGAGTGTCCAACCTTGGAAACCTTAAAGACCTGTGGACTTCAATTCCCAGAATTCCCCAGCCAGCCATGCTGGTCTAGAATCTTATGAAGCATAAGCATACTATGTTCTCCTTGGCAGATAGCTCAGTTTTTTTTGTTTCTTGATGGTCTTTTGTTAGGGTTTCCAAGTTTCTCTTTGGGGCAAGTGATCGATTTAACAGTTGAGAATCATGTCCTTTTCTGCATGGTTTTGAGCAATTCCACATAGAAGTAAATGAGATCACGGTTTGAAAAGATAAATGGCTGCTTTTTTAATCATTGTACAAGAAGTCACTTGGATGGCAATTGACTAATCTTCCTGAGGTGTTGCTTTTTCAATCCAAAGATAAAATCTCTTGTTTGCTTTTTGCTGTGGCTTGTTTTCTTTCATAGAAGCAGGCACTGAAAAATAATGAAACTTTCCATATCTTTTACTCACATTCATTACTGGCTTCCCTTAAATGTCTGCAAAGCAGGTACGTGAGGTGCAAGTAAAAAAGAGAAACAATTAAGTTTATTCAACTATTAGCTCTGACTACCAAAGAAAAAAAATATTCTCGGTATATAAACAAATATGGATGGATGAGGAAGAAGAACTCTCTACTTACAAAACAGGGACAAACCTTTTAGCTCCAATTTCTGACATTAAACGTTTCAGTTAGTACATCAGGAGCATTACAGAAGAATCTTCATCCACACTGTTTAGTTTGTTTCAATGCAGTATATTATTATGTATTGTGCCAATGCCTCCTGATAAATGGCTGATTCACTAAGGTCTAGCTGAACTAGGAAATTGCCACTGTTAAGAAAAGGAATATAGAAAACTAATACAGAGAACTCCACTGATTCTTGGCATGATTTTTCATACAACAGTGACAAGTCATTATTATTTTCTTGCGATTTTTAGCTGCTTCACCATCAGTTGGAGTCCTTGCAGCATTTATCTGTGCATGATGTATATTACCACATTAGAATCCTGTTCTAACGTAGAATTAATGTTAATTAGAACCTGCTGATTGTGAAGAAATTATGATTTATTCACACTGCTGCAATGCAGAGATACATCAGAGTACTACTAGCAATATTTATACCCATCTCTTTCTATATCTTTATACAGATGGTCAAAGATCTCTCCTACTACAAATATGGCTTTTGCGGCTAGATTTTATATGTTGCTTCATATATGTTGCAACAGAAATTGTACAGTCAGCATTTTATATTTGTTTTGCACCAAGCTTTCAGTACAATTCTCTTGGCAAAGTGCATGCACATGAAAAGGAGTACACACTAAAGTACATGTGTTCACAGAAAGCTATATGAAAAATTTCTGTTCCTATGGATTTTTGTGAGGACGACTGCTTTGTCAGTGTCAAAATTTAGTGGCGCTGGAAGTGAACCAGAACAAATGTACGATGAGAAAAAAACCGAGACCTTACTAAAATATACACAGTTCTTTATGGTCCATTTGTACAATGTAAAATTAATCTGTAGTAAAATAATTAACAAGGGGAATAATATTAAAACAGACTCAATTCTTAGTAAGAAGTTGTAGATTTAAATATCTGAGGGCTGCTACAAGAAAGTGGGGGAGAGGTCAACCTATTTTCCAAAGAACCAGAAGGCAAGACAAGAAATAATGGATGGAAACTAATCAAGGAGAGAACCAACCTAGAACTAAGAAAAAAATTCCTGGCAGCTAGAACAATTAATCAGAGGAATGGTTTGTCACCAGAAGTTGTGGGGGCTCCAACACTGGTGGTTTTTAAGAAGAGACTGGACAACAACTTGCCTGAAATGAGTTTCCTACTTCTGCAGGGGCTTGGACTACAACACCTCCAATTCTGTTATTCTGACTGTACAGTAGTTCCAGCAAACATTTGAAACCCATACACAAATTCACACATGCAGCTAGAAACATAAACACCTTAGCACAGTGGCTGGCAGTTTGACATCCCTGCCTTAGTACCGGTAGAACGATTCATGAAAACATGGTAACAGTTAATAGTAGACAACCATGGAAATAAACAAAAAGTAACCATCAGAATACAGAAAGAATTAAAAGATTTATTCCATAGAAGGGCAGCAAAGGCAAGGAAGGCAGGGAGACTGCTTAATTTGCTCAGCAGAAACCAGCAAAGGTGTGAATTTAGTGACTTTAACAGCTAAGCTGGTTTTCCCATTCCCTGCTCATCTGTAGTGGAGAAAAGGTTTCCACTGTATACCCAGGTCGTGCCTATCTCCACAGAGATAGGGACACTTTATTTCTCTCAAATACCAAAGGATTCCTAGAATAAGAGCCTTAAATTCACCATTTTCAAATATAGGAGGTTTGTTACTCCATTTGGGGATAGAGAGAAAAGAGATGATCATTTGAGATAATAAAAAAATGAAGAGCTAATACTTATTAAGACCATATAATTATTTAAACTGCGAGCTAGTGAGCCATACCAAGCCCTTTAGCTGCCAAAGATATTTAAACCAAAAGAAACATAAAATTGATATATCGTTGCTTCAGTAGTGATATTTGGTATCTTCTCACACAGCTGGTTTCACAGCTAGGAAATGCTTAAGCAAGATGCTGTTAATTGACTGGCATAAATTATGCTGACTCGGCAAAGAGATGTTGCAAGGTTCATCTATTTTCTAGGCTTTCTACTGTTCAGAAAGTTGAGCCAGTTTTATTGATTTTTTTTGTTTTTAGAATTTGTTCTTTTAAAAGACCTTTATTATCCAAGAAAGTTTAGCAAATATCAGATTATTTTGCAAAAAGGATTTCTTTTATATCTTCCAAGGTTTCTGAGTGACCCTAACTATGTCAACTTACAGAAATTACTTTCTTCAACCAAGTTTTCTTCTTACTATTTTCTATTTTATTCTACACTTTTTTTTCAAAGTTACTTTCATTTCCACATCAGATTAAATTGAGATTTCTTGACATTTTGTTTGGCACAGAAAAAGGCTTCTGTTTACATTTTTTTAATGGTACTTTTGAATATTATTTCAAGGAATAGGGTGTGCAAATTGTTGTTACACTTCTATTTATTGTTCTGCAATATCCATGCTTTTAGTTCCCCCCACCCAGGTACAGTGTTGTATTATCCTTGACTCTTGAAATGATAGCATTTCCTCAGATAGAGCTGGTATACAACTTGGAAGTTCTCATAGACTCACAGCTCCTGCTGCAGGAGCAACTGGCAATCATGGCTTGGGGTATGCCAGTTGCACCAATTCCTGAATCAGAAGATCTTTCTCACAGTCACTCACAACTTGGCCATTTCCTGGTTGAACTACTACCATTCACTTTACATGGGGCTGCCCCTGAAGACTTCTAGAAGTTACAATTGGTCAAGAATGTGGAAGCTTCAACAGCACTAGGCACCCCTCAGTTTTCCCACATTACACTGCTGCTATACTAACTGCACTGCCTCCCAGTTTCTTTCTGGACATATTTCAAGGTGCTGGTTATTACGTTTAAAGCACTGCATGGCATATGGCCATGTAATTTGTGGGGTTACTTCTCCCTCTGGATATCTGTCTATTCCACTAGACTAGATAGGGTAGGCACACTCCAGATCCCATCCCTATAGAACTGCCATCTAGTGGGACTTGTCTATAGCAGCTTCTTCCTTGTGGAACACCTTTCCCCATGGGATTTGGCAGGGCTTTCCAGTAAGCCAATAAAAGGCTAGCTTTTCCCTCAGCTATGTCAGGTATTGGGATATGGTAAGACTGGAGTCAAAGGATTGTATGGATTGATGGGCTGGAGATGGTGGATAAGGAGCCTGCTTCTCTTGGTTTCCTTTATTTTATTATTGTTGTGAGCCACTTTCTTATTGTTGTGTTTTACATGATCCTAACTCACCCTGGCAATAAAAACTCAGAGTCGATCAGTTCACAGGTGATGTCGTTTTACTAAGAGGAATCTTCGTCATGCAGGTCAAACAGTGTTTTCAAAGTCCATGCTGGGAGCAACTGCCTCCCAGCACTGTTTATACACACAGGCCATAAACCCCGCCCCCCTCTAGCCAGCATCCGGCCATGCGTCCCTCAAAAGGCTACTGGTAATGCCCAGCAGCCCCTTCATCCCGGGCTGCATGGCCTTGTCCCACCCAGCTCCAGACTCAGCCAGCTCCAGGCCTTATCTTCAGCTCCCAGCCAACTGCAAGGCATTAGCTTTTCCTGTAACCCATTCGGTAAATGTCCCGTCAGCGCTGGCTGCTGTTGGCATCTTCTGCCCTGTGCACCATCCTCACCCTCCCCCCCACCTGTCTATTTATTTTATTTATTTATTTTTTATTTTATTAAATTTCTATACCGCCCCTCTCCCGAAGGACTCGGGGCGGTGTACAGCCTAAACTTTAAAAAACATATAAATATACAAAATTTAAAATAATTAAAAATAAATTAAATCATTTGGCCAAAATCCTAAAACCCAAAACATACAAAATTTAAAATCTTAAAAAAATACTCAGAAGCTTCTATGCCAGGCCGGCCTGTCGGAAAAGGAATGTTTTTAGTTCCCGACGGAAGGTGCGTAAATCTGTTATTATACGGAGTTCGGGGGGGAGCTCGTTCCATAACGTGGGAGCTCCCACAGAGAAGGCTCTCCCCCTGGGGGTCGCCAGCCGGCACTGTCTGGCCGACGGCTCCCTAAGGAGGCCCTCTCTGTGGGAGCGTACCGGACGGCGGGAGGTATTTGCTGGCAGTAGACGGTCCTGTAAGTATCCGGGTCCGATGCCATGGAGCGCTTTAAAAGTGGTCACTAACACCTTGAACCGCACCCGAAAGACCACCGGCAACCAGTGCAACTCACGCAGGAGCGGTGTTACGTGGGAGCGCCACGACGCTCCCATCACTACCCGCGCGGCTGCATTCTGGGCAAGTTGGAGCTTCCGGATGCACCTCAAGGGGAGCCCCATGTAGAGAGCATTACAGTAGTCCAGCCTGGAGGTCACGAGGGCATGAGTGACTGTGCGTAGCGAGTCCCGGTCTAGGAAGGGACGCAACTGGCGCACCAGGCGAACCTGGTGGAACATCCTCCCGGCCACGGCCGTCAGATGGTCCTCTAAGGACAGCCGTGAGTCCAGGAGGATTCCCAAGTTGCGAACCCTTCCTGTGGGAGCCACTGTTTCGCCCCCAATACACAGCGATGGAATCAGCTGGCTGTACCGGGATGACGGTAACCACAGCCACTCGGTCTTGGAGGGGTTGAGCTTGAGTCCGTTTCTCCCCATCCATACCCGCACGGCCTCCAGGCACTGGGTCAGCACGGCAAGGGCATCGTTGGGGTGGTTTGGCGTGGAAATGTACAGCTGGGTATCATCAGCGTACTGGTGGTACTCCACGCCAAAACCACGGATGATCTCACCCAGCGGCTTTACATAAATGTTGAACAGTAGAGGCGAGAGGACCGACCCCTGAGGTACCCCACATACGAGGGGTCTCGGGGTCGACCTCTGGCCCCCTGTCAACACAGACTGCATCCGGCCAGAGAGGAAGGAGGAGAACCACTGCAAGACAGTGCCTCCTATGCCCAGCCCCTCCAACCGTTGCAGCATGATACCATGATCGATGGTATCAAAAGCCGCCGAGAGGTCCAATAGCACCAGAACAGAGGAGCAACCCCTGTCTTGGGCCCGCCAGAGATCATCCACCAACGCGACCAATGCTGTTTCCGTGCTGTAGCCAGGCCTGAAGCCCGACTGGAACGGATCGAGATATGACGATTCCTCCAGGTGCTGCGGGAACTGTCGGGCAACCACACTCTCAACAACCTTCGCAAGAAAGCGAAGGTTGGAGACGGGACGGTAGTTTGATAAAACAGCTGGATCCAGGGCAGGCTTCTTGAGGAGGGGTCTCACCACTGCCTCTTTCAAGGCAGCGGGAAAGACACCCTCACTCAAGGAAGCGTTGATAATTGCTCGGAACCAGCCTCGTACCACCTCCCGGGAGGCCAGCACCAACCAGGAGGGGCACGGGTCCAGTAAACATGTGGTCGCCCTAAGTCCCCCCAGCAACCTGTCCACGTCCTCGGGGGTCACGGGGTCAAACTCAACCCAGGTAACAGTCTCAAGACCAGCCTCCGCCTCTCCCATTGGACATACCCAGTTGAAGTCGAAGCCTTCCCGTATCTGAGCGATTTTATCATACAGATATTTTCCGAAATCCTCAGCTCTACCCTCTAAGGGGTCTCCCCTCACCTCCTGATGAAGGAGGGAGCGGGTCACCCTAAACAAGGAAGCTGGGCGGTTATCTGATGACGCAATAAGAGCAGTGAGGTAGGAACACTTCTCTGCTCTTATCGCCATTAGGTAGGACCTAATATGGTCTCTTACCAATGTTCGGTCAGATTCGGCACGGCTCGATCTCCAACTGCTCTCTAGGCGTCTTTTCCGGCGTTTCATCTCTCTCAACCCCTCGTTATACCACGGGGCCGGTCGAGACCCACGCCGAATCAGAGGCCGCAAAGGCACAACTCGATCCAGGGCACCGGCAGTAGTCTATGTCGAGCTTGGAGGGCTTGACACAGGCATTAACATAAATCTTTTTAAATCAATAAATAAATCAATCCTTTGTGATTTGTCTCTCCCACCCCATTTGAAAAAGTACTTTGGAAGAGGGTCTTGGTCAGCTCTTGGGATTCTGTAAGAAATGTGAGAAAGTATAGATTGTTAGAGAGATGATCGAACAATAAAATACAGGACACTCATATACACTTTTCACTAGTGACAATTAATACATTCTGAAGAACTGATAGGAATTACATTCTCTTTTGGTGATTACAATCAATGTAAAGATATTTGTATATGATTTACAGAGATAATATCTTGCATTACATCTTCAATAGACTTTTCAAGTCTCCCTTTTTATCTAGGCTCTTGAAATAAAATGTCATTTCTTTATGCCAGAACTTCATATGGATCCAATAGTTTTCAGTATCTTTCCTATGCAGAATTTACTTTTTATCAATAAACAATTTGTCTCAGGCAATTTTCCTTTTATAGTTTATCCTAAAGTAGGAAACACTATAAATCCCCTCAAAATCATAATATTATTTTTTTTCTGCCATTATTAATTTTATAAATAATTCAAGGCAGTGAGCACACCTAATACTCCTTCCCCAACTAGAACATGTTACTTCAAGCTCAGAAATAGTGCTAAAAATATATTGCAGCATTATTCAAAATTTTCAGAAAAGGTGATGCTCTGATTTTCTCTATCAACCCTATATAACTTTATATTTTACATTTAAATATAAAAATGTATTTCTCTAGACTAAATATTGTACTAGAGGATGTTTTGATCTGCTTAGTATTTGAAAAGTAGAATGCCAATTCTGAAATTTTCAAAACTGTTCAATTTTTTTAAAAAAAAAGTAGAAAAGAAACTTAGAAAGCTTTAAGAACTTGGAGAGGGTTTGGCCTAGAGGAACTATTTTAATATGGAAACTGGTGCTACTGTGATGCATACATAATTTAATATATTAAAAGGAGCACAATCTTCAACAGACAAGCAGCACCTTATTTCAGAACCTAAGGGCCTTTTAAATGTATGAAGAAAATGATACCCTTAATTTGTATTTTGTCAGTTTTTACATATTGCTTCATATTTAAACCAAAAACATATTTTCGGTTAATTTTATAAATAAATTCTGAAGAACTCCTTCCCTTCCTTCCTTCCTTCCTTCCTTCCTTCCTTCCTTCCTTCCTTCCTTCCTTCCTTCCTCCCTTTTCCATCCACTCATTCCTCCATCTATTCATCCTAGGTGTACCCTCTGATTTCTCCAAATATTCCTAGGAGATTATCCAAATTCATATTTTTGAAGAGTTTTTTTAAAGTAGTAATATATTTATGTCATAACAACAGCTTTCACATTCCATGAACAGAAAAGTATCCCTTCATGAGACCACTGTTCCACTGGTTGCTCTCATTCTTCCTAATGTCTAATCTGAATTTCAGACTTGTTCGCTCTATGATGCAACAGGAAACAATCCACTTTATAAGGCAACTCTTTAGACAGATGGCAATGCCTATCATAATTCATTCAGTTTTCTTCTTCTGTCAATAAACATATCCAGTTCCTTAAACTGTACCTTACAGGGCATCTCAGTCTAAAAAGGACATGAAAAACATGTTCAAAGGACAGCCATCTGTTTGAAGTGCTTCAGCATCCACTGTCTGAAGTAGAGACTTGGGTTAAATAATTTGAGATCCCTTCTGACTCAATGAATCATTTGAGGGGACTAATCTCTAGTAGAGATAACTCTTTTGGTAGTTCCTTTTATAGAAGCCAAGAGCATCAGCATAGCTATGTTCTGCAACTAGGAAATGCTCACTATTTATTTAACACAGTGGATACAATACTGCATTGTTCTAGCCTGTTGTGGAAATGTAAATGATGAGGAGTTCTCAGATTCAGATTCAGGCATAATATCCTAGAAATTGAGATAAGTGTGACAGCGTGTGGTACATTTGATATCTGCAGTGGGCCCCAACCAAGACCTGGATTCTAGTAGCTACTCTGAGGTACTGTGCCAACAGTGGCAGCAATTCACAAAAGCTTATTCAATATTAAAACTGACAGATTTTAATCAACCATAAAACTTTGTGCTTTTTTCATGATAACGTAGCCCAAGCTACATTTCTGAAAGTCAGCAAACTGCTTCTCTCCTTTTATTCTAAAACACAGAGGGAAATCATTCACAGATTTGTAGCTGACCTACGAGTCTTGTGGTAGTCTAGCTGATTTAAGTGCAGTTCCCCCCAAGCCGCCCCACCCCGCTATTCCATTCCATCCAAACCTTCCTGTTTCTGTATTACTTTTGTGGTGCATTGCTCACTATGTGCAGTGCTAGCCTAAATCTCACACTGCCCTACTTAGGAAAAGAGAAAATGGGTTTTTTTTTCTTTTTCTTGCTGATAACTTTCATGGGCTTTACTGCATTTCATTATTATTTTAGAAGTAGACTCTCTTTATTAATTTGGTTCCTAAATTAATAACTAACATGGCAATAGCTGCACCGTTGTTGAAGTTTTCTCCAAGAATTCTTTTTCCCTCTCTATCTTCTTGTCTCTTATATTAGGACTATTGTAAGGACAATCAGCAATTCAATTAATCTTGTTCTCTGCTATCCACAGTTCTATAAAAGAATCTGGTAACATATTGACTTGATCTCAACTGCTACATTTTTTTGTACACATAGTTGTAAAAGTTTACACATGACCAATATACTGCCCTTCAGAGTAGGATGCATTGACAATTGCACACACATGAACACAGACAGTGTTTTCCACTGGATGCTCATTTTTAGAAGCTTCTACCACATTGCTAGTCTTGCCATCACCAACTTCTACTCTGATCTCCTGCATTAGCCCACATACTTGGGTCTTTCTGCTTCCTGCTGTTGAGCTGCCCCTGCAGATCAAAGGCAGTAAACAATTTTCTAAGAGCAAAATTAAAGAGTCTATCTTGGGTATCTCACAGGCTCTATTGGATCATATTTTTACACCAACATACACACATGTCCACATGCCCTAACTTTAAAAATCAACACAACTTGAACATACTCCTTAAAACGATTCCTTCCAGATGAAGCAAATTTCCCAGTTTGCCACTATGTTAGGATTATATTCTGTGGCAGTTGCCATGGAAACTCAATTTTTGTTGATTTTTTTTTAAGCAGTCGGTTTTGTCAATAAGTGCACATACTAGATTACTTGTCTCAGTTGTCAAGGTGAATTATGCCCCTTTTGCTTCAGCATAAATTCCCATATTTATTGGAAACAGCAAAGTCTGTTTATTGCTTGTATGAGTACCTCTGCTCTTTCTGGCACACGATGCTCTTCTGTACAATCAGGTAATGCAAATCTATTTACCCTCCCGGTAATGAAGACTGAATTTACTTAATCGGAAGACTATAAAGAGAACTACAAGGGAAATTGCCATCTTTTCCTGACACCTAGGAAACAAACACGCCAAATGTAATTTCCCACCCTGATTTAGGAAAGAGGCTCTTGTTTTAGAGGAGATTTAAAAATCTGCCTAGCTAGCCTTTGCTGATGGGAGGACATGAAAAGCAAACTGTTACAGTGACATTTTGCAGTGGGAAGCAGAGATTCTCTCTCTCCAGCATGTGCCTTCACTGAAGTGAAAATGGAGCAGGAATACACTCAGGGTAAATGTGCGACTAGCAGGTTTTTCAATGAAGTGACCTATTAGATGTCATGAGCTATTATTATAACACCAGGAAGAGCCCAAAATGAGAAATTTCTAATATAATCAGAAGTCTTTGGGCCTTTTGATACGGGGAAAGGAAATTGGGTTTTACTGTTACATTGCAAAAGGCCATTAACATCGAAATCTATATTCAGAGCCACTTCTGCAGCCTTATAGAAATCTAAACCATGTCCTGCCAAATTTGTCTGTCAATATAACAAGTACAGTGGATAATAACAGTAGCTTTAACATGGTATGCAATATAACAGTGGAAACTGGCAATAGAGAAATGCCATAATACAGAACTTTCTCTCATAATGATGAATTTCTATAGAAGAAAATGCTATGTTTGGGAAGATCAGATACTAAGATTGCCCAGTGAAGTGACTCAAGTGGAGGTTCGTACTTGCGCATAAGACCAGGGAAGGGCTTCAGTGGCCATGCTGAGCCTTCAAAACACGTGGCTGCCTCAAGATTCCAAGTGTCTCTATTAGTCCTATCAGATATTGCAACCAGAATGATCCCTTTTAAAGAAAGTTATCCACTGGTTCACTCCAGATTCATGATCCACCATTAAGACCTCTGCAACTGCCTATCAATGTTAATACCTAGACAGCAGATGTGCAAGTCACTTGGTTACAATCTTCCCCTGTCATGGTAAGATAGATTTTATTTCTATTCCAGATGCAATAATTATTCATATAGCTGTGTTCACATGTTTAAACTGACAGGTAACATTTTACAAATTAGGACTTTTCTTCCTCTTTTTTCATGATACTGTTTGTTTCTAAAGGTAGGGTTATGCATCAGAGTTCAGTTGCAAGGTTTTTTTAAAAAAAACATAACATAACATAACATAACATAACATAACATAACATAACATAACATAACATAACATAACATAACATAACATAACATAACATAACATAACATAACATAACATAACATAACATAACATAACAACATAACATAACATAACATAACATAACATAACATAACATAACATAACATAACATAACATAACATAACATAACATAACATAACATAACATAACATAACATAACATAACATAACATAACATAACATAACAGTAAAACATAAACATAAAAGTTACTTTGAAATTCGGTGAAGGGATCAAGAATTCTTTGGGAACGCTGGGATTCCACAGACTTCCTGTGGAAAGATAGCAGTTATCTTTCCTATTGTACCTTTGCTTCTCTGTGTTTGATTTCATAGAAAATAAAATGTCATTACTGCTTGTAGGAGAATAAGAACATAAGAAGAAACTTCTATATAAAGCCAAAATACTATCTTGTCCAGTGTGTTGTTTCATTGGGGCACATCAGAAGCAGACAAAAAGTCCATATGCAGGATATGAAGACACTCACACCTTCCAATTTGCCTTCCCAAACATACCGCATCTGCCAAGAGAAGTAACAACATATAGATGTCATGACTAGCAGTCATCAATGGTGCTATCTCCCCTGAATTAGTTTAATTTTCCTTTAAAGCTATCAAAGTTGGTTGCCATCATTTTATCTTGAGGTCATGGCTTAATTACGTGCTCTGTGGAAAAAAAAGAGTGCTTCCTTTTGTCTGATTTAAATCACCCAGCCTTCGGATCTAAGTGCTACTATTATGGATTCTATCATTAGGCTTTAAATGCCTTTTGATAGCAGTTATTTGAATTACAGTATTATTTCTTAAATTACTGGTGCATCTTGGGTAATGTTACACTTTTTATCTTTAGAAAGGAGTTACATGTCTGCATATACAGTATAGCCTTGTGCAACTGGGAACTTTTCATGTCATTGTCAAATTTTTGCTCTTAATGTACATTGTTGCTTTTCTATTTTGTTAAACTGAATTGAATTTATTTGGGCTTGCTTACTCATATAGATAATAGATGATATAGATATAAATATAGATATAGATGATATAGGTATAGTACAAATGAGAGAGATAGAAGATAGATAGATAGATAGATAGATAGATAGATAGATAGATAGATAGATAGATAGATGAAGGAAGGAAGGAAGGAAGGAAGGAAGGAAGGAAGGAAGAAAGAAAGAAAGAAAGAAAGAAAGAAAGAAAGAAAGAAAGAAAGAAAGAAAGAAAGAAAGAAATTTCTCCTGTATAGTATTCCACTCTGTTCCTTGGATATTCTGCATATTTAAGGATAGCCAGAGTTCATATTAGTAGATCTGTCACTCACATGTGACTGTAAGTATAATTTGACAAGTATAAAGGTATTATTTCTATCTCCGGCCAGTAAATGCTCAGCTCCATTTTGTAGCCCTGATTCTACCCCTATGCAAGGGAATACAGGGTCGTTAAAAAGAAAAAAAAATATTTCTATCACTTGCTATGTCCTAAAGAAGTTTTCTCTGGGAACATATTAGGACTTAAATTTTGGAATGAAATATATTTACATTATATTTCCTTTTTTGCCAGAATAGAGAGTGAAGGGTTTTTTTG